>APFE030446613.1:18239-104724 GCA_000404065.3 Pinus taeda
GAAGTCAGAGCCAAATGGGTAACTAGCCACTACAACTATTGCTATACCGGGATGTCCTTCATGTAAATGCTTTATTCAATCATCATATTTTCATACCTATAATTATCTATTTAACTCCCCATCCATCCCCATCACAATCATCCTTATTTTTATCTTATTTGTAACAATGCTCTAGGTTTTGTTAGCTTACCCTAAACCATGCTCCATATGTTCTCAACTTATCCTGAACCATGCTCATGACACTCCTACATTAGAATCATAAGGAACAAACATTGTATAGGAATCCATATCCATATGTTCACTTTCTCTCGCAAACTTCATCACATCCTCATATAGTTTCTTCTTGTCGTGAAATTGCATTAAGCAGTTTTGGATGACCACAAACCGCCACACCATGTGGTTTCTAATGAGCCACAAACCTACACTACAACATGGTTTTAAGATTACCACAAACTACATGAGGCACATATCATGATTGAATCTAGTACATACAATGACAAACTCCACTCATGGAGACATCACGTACTTATATTCTCAATGTGTAATTCACATTACTATATGATCTGGAGTCTATTCCACAAAATAAAACAAACTTCTACTCGCACAAATTTTTCCTTTATTTTCAACATTTATTTGTTCTCCACTATAGCTTTTCCAATCATTATTCTCTATCCATCTTCGTCACTGCCACAAACATTATCACAAGCTATTCTTTTATGTTACATAGAGGATCACAACTATATATTCACTTCCACATTCTTCAATATGAAATTTATTCTTCTTCCTTTTGTACCTACGCACATTGATTGATTAGTGATATCCATGTAAAAATAAATCTATCTGCTAATATACATGGGTACCATATGCTATAGTCATCAATTCTCTAGGATTCCTTTTGCCTACATGATTCATCAACATGTTAAACTCTCTAGCTTGGTTCCAAACCACTCATATTGTAAAATACCCATTTCGTGTCTCACCCAATCAAAGACACAATTCCTCGATTCCACATCAAACTTAAATACTAGTCCACTTTCCACCCTTGTACTAGTTATTTGAGAGGATGATTCCGCACCTTGATGTCACATGCTCCCTATACATGGAAATGATACATCATACATAATTTCATGTGCTACCACACTAATATATGTAGACTTGATTCAACATGGCTTAACAAAATTCTTGGGGAAACAACGTTTACAACATAAACCAAAACTTTGGGGTGTTGGGCACCAATAAAGTTATTTAATCTCAAGCACAACAAATATTTAAAATAAATACTTAAGAAATATTGTTATAACTGCTTTGTAACAACAATCTGGCTAAGATATAAAGCCATTTACATCTCTTGAAGAGATAAATCAACATGACCCTTACAAGTACAAAAATTCACTAAATAATTCTCTCAAATGCCACATAATGCCAGGAATACCATTTTCCATCTCTAAAGTCATATACATATTTAGCATTTTTGTCTTCATCTCTATTTAGTTTTATATTGGATCATCATGTTTCATCTATTATTTTTTAGACTGTTGAATTCTAACCCAATAACTAGAATTTCACAATATTGAATTAAAAACTCCCAATACAAATGCAAAAAAAAACCATGAACCTTCTTGAACATCACCCACACAAGAAATAAAAAAACAAAAAACACAAGCATAAACCTGAATCTTCTTGAACATCACCCAGAAATAACATATAATGATGTTTTTGATAACCCCATAACCCAAAATATACAACACGAAAAAATTCCAAAACCTATGAATGACCTCATATAATCCTGGAACAGCTTTTGTAGGCATAGGGTAGGCATTATTAGGTCTTGGAACATGAGGAAGCAAGTACCATATCTTATCATCTTCTCGCCTATAATGAAACTTATTCATCTCAAATTCCATCTGCAGGTCTTCTTCTGTGACTTCATATGGTTTCGCGACAAACTTCATGAATTCACTTTTTTCTATTTTCTCTAGAGCTTCTAATTTTCTTCCAAAACTTTTGATTTCTTCGAGCTCCGGGTGGGGTTTTCCTTATTTTCAAAGAGGGTACTCTCAGAGATAGTGCTTGAGCTTCTTGGAGTACTTGCAGTAACTTTCTACCTTTGTTTTCGTTTAGAAAAGCGAGGGTCTCCTACTTTATGGGAGCATTTCATCCTACGGTGCCAAATCTACACCCTTCTCGAACGAACTATGACAGCCACTGACAGATAAACAAACTGCATCTCACAGACCAGCAATATACTCTTAAGTGTAACCTAATTTATACTCACATCTTTCTCAGCATAGTCCTGGGCCCTCGCGTGCCCAAACCAACACATTTGAAAGGTAGAAAAAACATATTCATCAATCAAATAATGTTATATCAAATATAGAAATTATTTTGATTAATGAGTAAATTTTTTTTTATGTCAATTTAGAAATTATTTTGTTGAAGACAATCTTTCATATCTAACTAATTCTAAAAATCTCCTATAAAATAGGAGCAAACTCTATACTTTTAAGGATAAGGATCAAAATTTATATACACTAACACCATATTATTTGCTTCATTTGCATGTGTATTATAAGATTATGATTAAAAGAGATATATGGCTCTGAAATAGTTAATTTTGTTTATATGCATTATGTCATAATTAGAATTACTGGAGATTGTTCTATGTGAAGTACTCGTGACATAATATGTCATGTATCAGTATGACATGACATATTATTGTTAAGTTATTACATCACCTTTTAAGTGTAATCTAATTTTTCTATATTCTGATTTGTTAGATCAAATTTATGGAAACGTCGTTTCCATGACCATTGCCAATTGAGCTACACCAAACAGTGAAATTAAATTTTTTGTATTATGTAAAATATATAACTTTTAAAATTGATTTAATTCAATCTCTAATTAATTAAATATAATATAAAATTGTATTATAACCAATTAAATTTACAGTATTTTAAATATAACAATTATTTTATGTTAATTACTTGTTTTTATATTTCGATTTTTTTATTATTTTACTATGTATAACAATCAAATATTTTATAGGGCCACTTGAATATTTTATATAAATAATTTTATTTATTTATTTTCCCTCTTTTGTAAACAAGTGGTGAAAGAGGATTTACCTTTTTATTTTCACTATATACATTACTTTTATTTTATTTTTATTTTTAATTTATAAAGAAAACATTATATTACAAAAAAATATTTATTCTAAAAAATTCATATGGTAATTAAAGTTAGAAAAAATATTAATTATTTAATATTAATATTCTTTTCTTTTCTTTTTTTATTGTAATTATTTTATTTTTAAATTTTTCAACTCTCTTACATTTTAATTATTTCTACTCAAACTTATTAAATCTTTAATTTAAGATATTCACAATATTTTCATATACTAACACATCACATTGAGTAAATATTAATTGATATTACATGCACAACCATAAATAATAAATTAAGTAACTATTTAAATAAAAAATACTTTTTTTCATAATGTTTCCTAAAATTAAACTTTACATACAGCTGTGGACATTCCCTTAGTAATTAAACCTTACAACAACAAAATTAGCATATTAAATGGTTTGCTTCATAATATAATATACAAATATTATATACAAAACGTTCATATACAAAATGTCAGACAATGATTTTATAGCTCCATACAGAGCGCTTACATATATATCCCATACCCTTGGTTACATCCGCGGAACCTTATGAAGTTTTAATTCATTATTTAAGGGTTTGCACTTTGGTTTGGACTCCATTCCTTTCACACCTCTCTATAGAATTATAGATTGTTCGAAACATTTTGGATTTCTTATGACATTCGTCCATCTGGTTGTTTTCTTGCGAGATCCAAGCTTAGATCTACGGCACACAGTTCTTGAACTCTTCGAACGGTGGAGATGGGTCGTGGGAGTTAGAAGAAACTAACTCACCCCCTCCCCTCTCGGTACTGGTTGTTTTCTTTCGAGATCCAAGCTTAGATCTACGGCGCACAGTTCTTGAACTCTTCGAACGGTGGAGATGGGTCGTGGGAGTTAGAAGAAACGAAATCACACCCTCCCCTCTCTACCGAAAATCATTCGCTCGTTTTCCCTTAACTCTGGTTCTCTGGTGGGACTAGGGTTTCTTGTTCATTGATTTTCTCTACTACTTGTCCATGTTGTTCACCTGTTGCGTGGGAGAGAAACCAATATTACTGAGATAGTGGCTAATTTCTTAGGTCGGAATGAACCCTTGGTAATGAAACCGCTCCTACCTAAACCCAATTTTTCTGCAACGACTTTCTTTTTTCTTTCTATTAATTTTAAACTAATGTTGATCAGGCTTATATAATAGTTTTTTTTTTTCCCAGATCCGTTATGCAAGCTAGGGTTGACTATACCTGTTACAACTCTCAGGTAATCCTATTGGTTAGTTTATCATCATTTTCTAGTTCGTTCTCCTTCTTCAATTCGGGTTAGCTAATTTTCTTGTCCCTTTCCCTCGGTGTGACACAAGTACGCCACTTCAGATTGCACTGGTTTAAGTTGCTTGTTCAAATGCCAAGGGTTCGATTGTTGTTTTCTTCTGTGGTTTCCAGGTGTGTCATTTTCCAATGGTTCCAAACATAAGGAATGCCTTGAAACCCTAATGGGTCAAGTTCTCTGGCTTCTTTGTATTTTTGCTTACGGGTCAAATGAATAGGAAAGTACTATGGTGCCAACACTGCCAACTTCTTCCAGTTATTAGAGTAGAATCTTGTTGTGGAGTTGTTGAGAATGTAAATCTGGGACCTGTGTTTTTATTTGTGGCGAAATAGTATTGGGATTTCAAACATACATGAACTGTTGGTGATAATAGCCACTTGAGGCTTTGATTTTTGATGCAGAACTGTAATATTATACTACGCTTGAATTATTTTTCAGTGGTATTTAACTATATTGTTGTGTTGTTCAGGTTAGCCCTTACCAGCTATGACTTAAGAGACAATACAGAGCTTTCTCCTGAATCTTGAAATTCAGTTTTTTCGGCTATATTGGTTGCGGCTTTGGTTAACGGATGGTTGTTACTATTTGTGTGTATATATTCAATTTTATCTATGTTCTTGTATTTCCTATATATATGTTGGTGTTACTGTGTGTTTCCTTAACTACAAAGGTGAGTCACAAAATATATGTGACTTTGTTGCCTCCCAAGGTATCAGTAATAACTTTCCCTACCCCGACTGAGCAGTTAAGTGACCGCTTTCGGGTTCACCAACCCCCTCGCACAACCCATAACCAACCCTTAAGCGACCGCTTTCGGGTTCACCAACCCCCTCGCACAACCCATAACTAACCCTTACCTAACTACTATTACACCGTAATGTCGCTCAATTCTGGTTTATTTTCCAGGTACTATCACCATTTCACTGCCCTGTTCAACGCAGTTTTGATATAAACTGAGAGTATTGTGATATTTCTTTACACAGTGTGCAAAGATAATTATTGACTGTGAATTTTGTTTATTGAAGCCATTCAATTTAATTCTGTCATCATCTAATTTATTTGTTACTTGATTTTCTAAGCTTTAAAGAAGCCCCAATCCTTTTCTCGCACATGACTAAAGTCATGACTCTACATTCTTTTAATCAAAGAAAATCATCGATCGTTGACCTACCATTACTTACCATTACTTGATATTTTAACCAATTTTTTTTCGGTGTTTTCACATTTTAACCTAAGTTTGATGCTCCCAATTTTATTCAACAAAATTTTAACCAAAGTTTTTGGTTTGGCAAACGATTGAGGTCCTATTGCTTGCCCGATGCAAAAACATTGAGGCAATCTCATCTTATCCAAAGTACGTTGTGGTAGGCTGTGCAAGCAAAGTTTGCAATATCATCTTATCCTAAGTTCTTTCTCGGGCTGTTCCACGTTAAGCCAACACCTAATTTAGACATTTGTTCATAGAGATATTTGCATGTTGATCACATGTCAGCGTATGGAACCCTGTCAAAGCCTGTCAAAGCTTATATCACAAGCAGACAACCCTCCGAGGAGCCTTTCAACTCTGTGTACCTGTTCCTAACTTCTTTGCTCATTGTTTCTCTCCTCCAAAGGAGGTCTTCGTTCCCCTCTGCAAGAGGGTTTCCATGTACAGTCGTCTTCAGTCTTCCGCTTGTGGTTGGTGTCGTTGGTTGTCGAGGCTACCTTTCCTTCCTTCACCATTAGTCTCCACGTCTGTTAGCTCAAAGCGATTGTAAGCGATTGTAAGTTAGAGCTGAACAGGCGACGTATTTACACTTTATACACTTCATGGTTCAGGCTCAGAGGGGACTAATTTTCAAAGATTCTGTGTTTTTAAGCGGAGGATTGAAATGGGTTATAGGTGACCGTCTTCATCGTCCACACTACAAGGTTTTTGAATAGATTCGGGCATTATGCGAGCAAAAATTGGCAGAAGTACACCGGTATGTTCATTTGCTTGTAAATTTTGTGCGAGCTCTTGTTTTTACTTTCTGCTTGCACATCTTTTTTCTTCTTATCCCTTAAACAATAGTCAAGAGGTCATGTTGTCGTCGTGAATCTCATTGTAGGGGGCTTTCCAATTATACATAATTTTGATTATGTTCCGGCTTAGGCCACGGGTGGAACGTGACTCGGTGCTTATTAGGCATGCCAGGCATCCCCGCCCTCAACATGTGTTGGTGTTCCACATCGGTCATGAATTTTCTATCACCATAGGCCATCTGCTTATGAATTTGTTGGTCAAACAGGTTTCTATGCTTCAATAGTTCGACAACGTTGGGAACTTTCATTTATACAGGTATTATGAAAGTTAATTTCCATTGTTAGATGCAAACTCCCGGTTTATACATATATATATTTTTTTTTAATGCAAACTTCTAATTGTGGACTCCTCCCAGTTAGGGTGGAGATTTTTGCAAGTGAAGAAGACTCTGGGATGAAGAGTTAGAGGAACACTTGCTCAATTCGTAATTATTTTTTTGATAACCCCATCGGGGATTTCTAAATGAAAATACAGTGTTTTCTGCTTTATATCGCAACTACTGTAACTCTCTCTTCATTCTGAGTATTGTAATATTGTTCGTTTTCGACCTTGTGAAATGCCTATCTGAGACTTCTGAGAATGGTGTTTGCCGTGTTGTAGTTGTTCCGGTATTCAGAATTTGTTTAGAGCATTTTTATTCAATAAGTTCCCTTTTTTTGTTCCTTCGCATTACCGAGAATGATTAAGCAAAAAGAATTGATCAAGATTATTTAGTGTTTTCTGTTTTATATCGCAATTGTTCATTCTGAGTGTTGAAATTTGGTACCGGAGGACAGGTGGTTCCCTTAGGCTTTCATCTTTGGCCTAGGGAAAAGTGTCCAAAAGATTTTAATTTTTCTCCTAAAGTGACTTTATAATTTTTATAAAGTTAAAATCTAATTTAAAAGTGACTTTAAGTGATAAAGTTACTAAGTCTAATTTTAAGGTGACTTTTATAAAGTCAATGAAAAATTAGAAAGGAAAAGTGACTTTGGAAATAAATGACTAAGTGGTCTTTATTAAAGTGGGGTGAATTAAAAAAATAGAAAGTGAGATTTAAATGTGCATTTAATCTCAGCCATTGATCTAAATCTATCTCAGCCATTAGATTTAGGGATCACCCAAAAGTCATTTAGGGTTGGGTTAAAGGAGGAAAATGAGGAAAAAGATCATCTATTCTTCATGAGAAGATTGGGAGAAGGAGAGCAAGAGAGCAAGGGAGATTTCTTGACAAGAAGGAGAAAGAGGCAACAGTTTGGCACACATACCAGGCAGCTCTTCAGCAAATCAGAACAGTAGAAAGAACAAGCAGAACAGCAGTAAGAACAAGCAGAAAAAGCTGATTTTTTGCTGAAAACTGAGAAAAACTGATTTTTGGGCACGAATATTAAGGAACTGATTTTCGGCACAGAAATCGAGGTTTTTCCGTACAGTCCGTACGGCCATCCGTACATCCGTACAGTCTGTACGGTCCGTACATCAGTACAGTCCGTACATCCGTACGGTCCGTACCGCGCGTACAGCAAGTTCCCAGGTTGTCTGTTGGGCTGAAAAACAGATAAGTTTGCTTGCTGGAAATTTATTTTGCTGAAATTTTCTCACTGTAAAAAGGCATTTTCCAGAAATAAAGAAGAGCTCTCAAACTGGTTTTCCCCAAGATTTGTAGGGGTGTTTTCCAGGGTCACGTTGACCAAAAATATCAGTGTTTTAATGTGTTTTAATGGTTGTTTATTATTGCTGTTTTTTATTTCTGCAATTTCCAGCATTCTGTAAATTTTCCAGAATTTGTGTTTTCAGCAAATTTATTTTTTCCAGCTTGTTGAATGTATGGTTATGGGAAAGGGCATTTAACTACATGGGAGAAATAAGGAGAAACTGAAAAGCGGGGTGGGAAAACAGAAATTTTTACATAGTAGAGGTGTAATATTCTCTAAATCAAAGATTATTAGGTTTGAATCCTAAATATTGATAGCTCCTATAGCAGACAATAGTAATTTACATTGTGCTGGACATGATTGCAGCACTTCCAAAACCGACATTGCTGAAGGGGCAATGGCCAAGTCTTCAACAATGTTATAATCCTGAGCAGCTCGCGTAGCTGATTCCCGAAATATACCTTTAACAGGTGGTTTGGTTACTAAGTTTGGGTTAGGTTTCTCAATCTGTAGTAGATCAAAAATAGGAGGAGTTGAAGTTGATGGGTTTGAATTAGAAAATTCTGCTTCTTTACCATCAACAGGATTGTTACTACCATAATCTTGCGATCGTGTCACAATCTTGACATGAGACATCATCATGATGGGTTCTTTTGAGGTATTCAAGGAAGAAGCAACCACTTTACTATCTTGAGAAGGAGAAGGATCCTTCAAGACAGTAGGCGTTTGAGAACTTTTAACGAATTTTGAAAACTCTGCTTGATATGGGCATTCTTTAGTAAAATGATCCCCATCACAGAAGAAACAAGGATAGCGAGGTTTTCGTTTTTCATCAAGAGATTCATTTTTATTTGTTTTCTCTTTTGAATTTTGATCGTTTTTATTTTTCCCCATGTCTTTACTACCAGATTTGGCCGCAGATGAATCTACAACGTGGACATCGGTAGAGACTTCAGCGGAAGAACCTCCTTTTTGGAAATCAGGTAAAGTTACTGTAGGAGAAGAATTCTTTGAAGATTTCTTCTTGCTCTTAGAACTAATTGAACCAATCATACCATCAGCGGCATGAGACCCTGAAGGAGCTGTAGTTTTCAGAAGATCAGGGATTTTTTCATGTAAAGTACCTGATTGCGTATAAACGAGGTCAAGGTACTGAGCTTGAGCAATTACTTTCTCTTCAGTAACAACTCCTACCTTAGCTACATCCTCAGTGATTTTAGGTAATAATGATTTAATGAACCATTTGCCTAAAATTTGATCTGGAATAAAAACTTTCACTAAATTCATTCTACGTTGCCATTCATGAATATGGTCAGAAATATATGTGGACATAGATTGTTTTAATGAAGTTAACGATTCCGTGCCATTGTTGTATCTGACAGGCAACTGAAAATGAGTTAAGAAAGAAGTAGCTAACTTACTAAAATTATAAAAAGAGCCTCGTGGTAACTCAATGTACCATTTGGAAGCAAGACCAATCAAAGTTATTTGAAAAAGATGTAAGCAAATTGAATCATCTATCATAGAATTAGATGCACACCAGAGGTGATAAGTCATCACATGATTTGATGGATCCTCTCCTACCTTACCCTCAAACTTCGTGATATCACTGGGTAACTTATTGGGCATTGGCAGCTAATTCGGAAGATAATAAATCAGATCGTTCGTAAGGCATGACAAATCAGGTAAATCCAAAGTTTTAATAAATGGAAACAGACAGTTAGGTTCACGAAAACCTTGTGTAATGAGACCAGCTCCAGGAGGAGGATATCCAGGATAACCTGGAATGGGATTTGCATTAGGAATGTTATAACCTCCCGGGAAACCAGGATTAACCAGACCAAACTGGGGTTGTTGAGGTTGTTGATAAGTATAGCCAGGGTATGGTTGATACTGATAAACTAGATTTTGTACAGTAGGACTGGATTGATATTGTCCCGGGTACGGTTGACTCGTGGCAATTGTACTTGGACCAGCTTGTCCTGCAGGCATCTGGACCGAAGTCTGAACTATAGGTCCTGACTGGGGCACAAAGAATTGAGGAGTTGACACTGATGGAGGGATAGTAGAAACTAGAGCTACAAATACTCTAGAAATAGGTGTGGTAGATTGAACAGAAGCTGCAGTAGTTACAGCAGCAGTTCGAGGTGGAGTCTGAGGTGAGCTAGGCCCAGGTTGTTGAACTACACTAGGTGCATAGGTTTGAACCATAGGTTGGACAGGTTGCTGGGTTTGACCAGAAACCAAAGGATGTCCAGCTTGATTAAATAACTGACATTAGGTTGCAAAGTATATTGACTTTGAGATGGATCCCACACCATATTCATTCTGGAACCCATAAAAGGTCGTACATAAGGAGGACCATAACTTGGTTGAACGTAGGGTTGATAATTAGGAGGTACATTTCCAGTTCCTTGTAAAAATGACTGACCAGAAAGCGGTTGGAAACCTTGAATTGGGTATTGAACTTGAGGTTGATAACCTTGAGGCATGTACTGAATCTAGGGCTGAAAAGCATCCTGAGGAATATGGGGTTGACCTTGGGGTATGTACTGTCCTGAAGGTTGATAACCTTGAGGTAGCCCTCCAAGCGGAAACTGACTACCTTGGGGTTGCCCCTAGGCGATAACTGACTACCTTGAGGTTGCCCCCCAGGCAGTAACTGACTACCTTGCCCCCCAGGCAGTAACTGACTACCTTGAGGTTGAGGGTTTGGAAAACTACCAGACATCATAAAAATCTACTCTGCATACAACATTTTAGTTCCATTATTACCAAGTGATAACTGATATTCAGTTGGTCGAGGAGTTGCTCCTGAAAAAAGTACCAGAAAGTGATTGGTACCCCAAAGGAACATTAGGACTGCCATATCAAAATGTTTCTAGTGATTGAGAAAACATGGATGACTGTCTCAACATGATTAATCAAGGATAATAATCTCTGCATGTATGATGAAAGTAATCACACGTAAACAAAGAAAATTTTGATAAAAGCTCCTAAAGTCTCTAAAGAAACAAAAAGTTGAATCACATGCCTAAAAAATCTAAGAGTTCAAACCACACACAAATAGTAACTTTTCGTACCGAAAACACTAGTTGGTGATGAAATCCAACGTCGCAGAATTCAATACAGAAATGACGGTTGGAACAGTTACCCCGACAACCTGCTTAATGAAACAGACTGGCATAATTTTCTTCACAAAATTGTCTTGAGTGAAGAGAACCCTTTAGAGTGTTCAAGTGAGTCTAGTCGATGTCTGCTCCAGGTACAGTGAGACCCATCCTTCACCGTCACCTTAGGAAAGAATCTTAAGATTATGGTCACTAAGGTCACCAACGATAACAAATGCAACTGGGGGAATAGTCTACGATCCGATCTACACGCAATGGCAGAGTAACAAAGCTCAATACCCTTGAAGGCTCCTCAACATGATCAATCCGAGGTTTACCAACAAGTGACCCCAGGCTCCTCGACAATGGTTAATCCGAGGTTTACCGTTTTTAATACGCGCAAATCTTCTATCTTTCCCAAAGAGACAGACTTGATTGTCTCAAAGGTTTGGACATCATCTCGTGATTGACTCCTTTAAGAGGACCTTCCCAAATTATATCAATTACAATTGGATTTATTTCCTACTGCAAGATACAACTACTTGTTTGTTTTAACTATCTTGGAGAGTTAATTACTCCCTACTCCAAGATACTAGCCTAAGCTATATTGGTGATAAGGGCCCTAGAAATAAAAAAGATTGCTAGATCGATTTTAATTAAGCGTTATTTTTATGGGTTGTTTCTTAAGTCAATAGGTATGGAGATGAAACTTTGATGGTGTGAAGACTTGACTCCAAAAACACTAAAAATTCACCTAGAAATGATAAACAATTCGTTTTCCTTCAATTAATTTCTAGCTAAAAGAAAGAGTTGAGAATGCAATTCTTTGAAAAAACAAATCTTTCCTTCAACATGTAAATGAAAAGAAAAACATTTTTGTCTTTTTCAATAAGAACTCAAAACGAGACTATTAATTATGCTCACAAACCTTTTCTTTTTCAACACTCAAAACTACAGAAAACAATTCTTTCAAAAGAGATTCTAGAAGTTCTAAGAAAACACTCAAAACTATGAAAAACTAATATTGAGATCTAAAAACTTCTAAAAACCTAATTGTAGTAAAAGCTTCAATTCTTTTTTAGGATATTTTACTTAGCTACTCAGTAAACTAAGGATTAATTTATTCAGAAAAACAAATCAATCAAAAAACATCCAGTTGTGTTTTCTTCTATAAAAATGAAATTCAAAACTTATAACCAAGTTTGTTCAAAGATTTGCAAAGAGAAATGAAATCTATTTCTCACCAAGGGAAGATTTCACAAACCAGGCAGACTCATCAAGAAGACAAAAAGACACCAGGGTGATCTAAGGTTTCCTAGTCTTCTAATCTTTGAGTCACTATAGAGACTGAGTGAAAACCAATCCAGGTATGCAAAACTTCTAGAAAATCATCTAAAACAAAAAAACCAATGGAACTTACTCACAAGAGACTTTTGACAGGACACATGCAGATCTGGGCAGAGACTAAAAGTCGTAAATGAAACCTAAACCTAACTGGATGAAAACATTTTAGGTTTTTCAAAAATTTTGATAGGTTCCGCAGGCTTCTAGTATAACCAAATGTGGTACCACTATGTGCAGTAATGTAATAGTGTGGATATGTCTGCACTGTATTACAAACAGAACGTGCGGTCCTCTTAAAAATTTCGAAAAAGCAAAAAACAATCTAGAACCTAAAATCTACCCAATCCCTACCCAATCCCACATACATCAAGCAAAAACCAGAAACAAAAAACAAGTTTCTTAAGTGAAAGACAAAGGAAAACCAAAAAACCAAATTCATATCCCCAGCAGAGTCGCCAATTTGTTGGTCGGATAAATTTTTCTTGTAGACAAGACCGATCTCCCTAGTATCAACAGATATCTAGCAACAAGTAGGACAAGCAAATCTACCTTTCTCTAAACATATTGCGATTCATTAATAAAAACTAAAGAGGTGTTTTAGACCCTACCTTAAGTCCAATGCTAGTTTGTGGTAGCCACGCTTCAACTGTTCGAAAGAGTTTCCTTTTGAGAACCTGCAATCACAAACAAGCACACATCAAATAACACCTGCATAGCTAATATAATAAATCATGTTCATCATGGTGATCAAGGAGTCCATGAGATAAACCATAAAGCACAAATTATTGAGAAAAACAAACTTGATTGTATTAACTTTGAAATAGAAAAACTTTACAACCTTTGGTGCCTTGATGCTGTACAAGCTCTTCCCAGGGTCCAAACAGGAATCTCCTCTACTTTGACAAGCCTCACTCTCTTCCAAATGAGATCAAAAGGTATGTAATATCTCCTTTCAAAATCTCAATAAGGAAGACTAAGTTCCAGCAGCATTTCACCTCAAAAATATTCAGCTTTCAACCTCCCTAGTAACCAGCACAATGCTTCATTTTATAGTGCAAAGGAAGGAGGTTACAAGTCCACCTATGAAGGGATAAAAGTCCTCCTTCAAAGGGATAAGCTCCTCACATCAAGGGGTTAGCTTCTTAAGGTATGGGATGCATGAATTTGAAAGGAGAGAACTTACCACCTCAAGGTTCCTTCTAGAAGCTTCCAGAAATGACTCAAAGTGAGTTTTTAAGAATGTACTTGCGCCTTTTTGACTTTTACAGGGGTCTGCACCCATTACACAGAGACAGAGCGGTCAGGTGCGCGGGGGACATGACCATTAAAAGCAGGACCACAGGTAATGCTAAGAGAAAGTGCAGAACCAGAGTTTTAAAGACTTTTAAGGGATTTCTCTTATTTTCAAGGCTTGACATGAAGAACTGAGGTTTAAGACTTGCAAAGGAGGTAAGTATGCGTGCTGATAGACTCACACAGATTGCAGAATGTCATGGTGACAATTTTTTGTGCAACACCGGCACCACAATTCGCGGAGCTTTTACAAAAAGATTCAGTCAAAACTTGGGCTTTAAGCCCCAAAACATGCCTTGGGGGGATTCCATGCCCAACACAATACTACATAAGTATTTCTATTGGCCGAATCTTAGACAGGATGTCAGGAAGTACATCAGATCCTGCACTACCTACGCCATTGCCAAACCGACCATCAAGAAGCAAGACCTCTATACTCCACTACCTACCCCTAGTCAACCTTGGGAATCCATCTCCATGGATTACATGCCAGGCCTTCCTTCTACTAAGCATGGAAACGAATGTGCTTTTTTGGTCATCGACAGGTTCTCAAAGATGGCCATTATGGCGGCTTACAAGAAGAATATCACAGCAGAAGCCATTGTTAAACTCTTATATGAACGAGTGTGGGTACACTTTGGGATCCCATAGTCTATCATCTCAGATTGAGATAACAAGTTCCTCAGTACATTTTGGTCTAGTCTCTTGTCAATGCTGGACACCAAACTCACTAAGTCCACAACCTTCCATCCCCAAATTGATGGCCAGACAGAGATTTTCAACAGGATGATCGTACACATTCTGCACATGTACAACTCAAAGCATCCATGCACATGGGATGAGAGCCTTCCCTATGTTCAACACAACTATAACCGGACTCTCCACAACTCGACTGGCCACAACCCATTTCAAGTGGGCTTGGGATTCTAGTCAGTATGTCCCATTGATGTGGCCATGCCCTTTCCAACTACTCAGGAAAATTCGGCTCATTTCCAGTCCGAAATAGATAAGGCAAATAGCTTCATTGAACACATCCAACATATCTGCGAGTAGGTCCACGACATTCTAGAGAAGTCAAATGGAAAGTACAAGCAACGACATGATCAACATCGGGTGCCACACAAGTTTCGGGTGGGCGACAAAATCTTGTTGCATTTGCAGAAGGAACGCCTTACTAGAGCCTATCGTAAACTCAAACCACTCTGATATGGTCCTTACACCATTACCAAGGCTATGGGTGACAATGCATTTGAGCTCAACAATCTCCCATTCCTTGGCCTGCACCCAGTGTTCAATGTGGACCGCCTTCGACCATACTTCCCACCATTGATGAACACATTAGACATTCTAGAACAAATCACACCTACAGATTTAAATCCAGGTTGCATGGAGCAAACCACAACTAATCAGATCATGGACGCAAAGATCAAGAACACTCACCAGCAGAAGTTTCCTCATCTCATGGAGGAACTCAACGCAATGGGAACGATTGCTTCCTAAGGGTGCAGGAATAATCTAGGTGGATATTGGTGGCCACCCGCCAATTCCACTTGGACACCCACCACTATTTCTTTCATTTTTTCAGCTTCCTTAATTGTAGCACAATTTACTATTTTTAGCAGTTTTTTGGGTCCTAAACTTCCGGAGCCGTTTTGAGGCCATAAACGACGTCTTTTTGCCAATTTACCATGATTTTTTTTTCCAAAATCATCTTTTCGTCATAGTCTGTGGAGAAATATTTCCAATGGGTTATCATGCATTTCAAATGAAAATAATATGACCAAGTCGTGACCCCAAGAAGTTGGCTGTCCAACTCACCCCACGGGGGCCATAAACTCTTACTGTTACATCTCCTCAGGTTAGGGTTTTGGTTGTTAGGGTTTTCTCTTATTATTCAATAATAGAAAGGCCCTTGAGCCTCATTGTAATGCAGTTTAGAGGCATGTAGCTACCACATCTCTTCTTAGAGATAAGCTACCATTTCCCTAGCTAGTTTATTTCCATTTCTATTTGTAAGCATATTTCAGTATTTTACATTAATGAAATGAAGTATTATTTCTATTGCATATCTGTGTTTATGGTTATCTCTGTAATTTGTTGTTATAGCTCTGATACCACTTGTTATAGATCTAATCCAGAAATATTATAGATCTAATATGAAGATATAAGACAATGCAAATAAACCCAAGAATAATATGAAATGATTCTTTATTGATCAAACCCTTATGGTAGGGCAACACCATACATTCACTCCTTAAGGAAGGAGAACACTCCACAAGCCATATGCCTGTGCATACAATAATTCCTTGACTCCATTCCTTGACTATTTTTCTTGGCTTCTCTCCAAGTGGAGTCTCTAGCCTCTATATAGGCCTCATACATACAATATCATGGATCATTACCATGGTTCCATCATACCATCGACTAATACCATGTGCCCATTACATTATTTTTTTAATTACCAAATCTGTACCTTTCATTTCTTCCCATGCTCTTTGCCCCACGACTCTGTGCGATCTGGACAAACCAGAAATAGAAAGAAATGATTTTTCTCATGTGTATGCTCTTTTCCACCGCGCCTTAGTGTGATCTCATAAAATAAAAAACATTTTGTTTTTGGACAAATCTAACTTTAAGCCGTAAGGCTTGGATATTTTTTCTTATTCATTTGGTTTGGGTGGTTGTTCTTTTTGTTTTGTAGACAAAAAAGGGTTTTTCAAGTAAGCATGCACCCCAAAGCTTCAGTAAGAAAAAAAAAAAAACAAAACCCCTTCCTTCCAAAAACTACTAACATTTTAAGCAAGCTCACATGGTCTAAACTTCTTTATGACAATAGAGGTCTTGGGTTCAGGTCTTTCTTTTTTTGAGTTGTTTTTTCAAAAAACACATGCAACTTATGTTTTAAATTTACTTTATGTTAAAATGTTCTCACCCATTATAAGAGGTGAGTCACTTATAATTCTAAAGTCTCTTTATCTTTTATTTAAGTTACAATTTAGTGAATAGTTCATAAAGTACCATTGTAAAAGTGGCTTTCACTTATTTATAAAAGTGGGTCACATAAAGTATTCTTTTTTAAAAAGTGATCTAATTAGATTAAGTTTGGAAGGGGGAACAATTTTTTTTAAATATAACATTATCATTAACTTCTCAAAATTCACGTGGTTCGTTGGCATCTTGAACAACTTTTCTTCAAAAATCCATAACTTCTTCATCCGAAAGCCATTTTTAGAGCCAATTTTATTTTATCGGCCTAATTTTTCGAGATATTTCCATTGGAACACTTAACTTCAGCATATACAATTTCAATTTCTTTTAAAATGGAAATTTCATGCCTAGTTATTCTTGACAACACCAATTACTTCCAATATCTATCCTACATGGTGGATTTACTTAGAAGTAAAGGTCTTTATAGAATAGCCTTAGGCTAAGAGTCTAGACCTCAAGATGAAGATAAGAAATCCAAATGGGAAAATAAGAAAGATCAAGCTCGTGCGTTGATAGGGATGTATATTTCTCCAAACTTTAGATTCCATATCTCATAAATCGATACCCCTAATGAAGCAATGAAAAATATCAATAAAGTTTTTGGAATTAAAAATGAAATTAGAGCCCATCATGTCGAAAATGAGTTGCTTACGTTAGACCCCAATAATTTTCTTCCATTGAAGGTTTGTTTTCCAAGTTCAAGGCCCTTAGACTTCTCTTGGAAGATGTTAAGGTTAAGAAAGAAGATGGTAGTCTTATCTATTTCATTCTTACTAAGTTTGGACTAGCCTAATATGTACTTGTTTCCACCTTCCATTCTACTAGAGAAGCCTTTATTTCTCAAGGACAAGACTACAAGTCTCCCTCTTTTGATGCCTTTTGTGATTCTTTAATAAGAGAGCAAAAAAAACTCTTACATCTTGGTCTTCTTAATACTAGAAACTCTTCTAAGAAAGTCTTATCAGCCCAACAACAACCAAATTCAAAGAATCCTAAGAAGTAACATCCTAAAAAGAATGGTCCTAAACCAAATAAGGGTCGTAAGCAATTTCATTCTCACAATGAAATATGAACTCAACAAAATTATAAGGCAACTAAAAACAAAGGGAAGAAGACTGATAGACATTGTAGCTTTTGTAATTGTGATGGCCACTTAGAATCCAAATGCTTTAAGAATATGGAAGCCTTGGAAGAAACAATGGAGAAGCATAACATCCATTTGGAGCACTCTTCAACTTCAACTTCATCTTCAGGAATAACACTTTCTGCATGTGGTTGTCAAGTGTCTCAATCTGGTTATGCACTAAATGTATCTCCTTCTTCTCATTCTCATGAGTGGCTCATTGATTCTGGAGCTTCTTATCACAAGGCCACAAAGAAAGCCATGTTTTCTTCTTTACATGATTGTAACACCAAAAATATATATGTTAGTGATGATAGGTCTCTTAGTGTTGTAGGAACCAGAACTATTCATCTAAATAATGATCAATTTAATGATGTATTATGTGTTCCTACCTTATCCTACAACCTTCTATATGTATATCAAATAAATCATTCATGTGAAGGTAAAAACAATGAATTATTCACCTCATGATGTTATAATTAAGGACCTAAGAGAGCCTAGACAGATTTTAGCTACTAGCATTGTTGATGATTCTACAAGGTTGTATAAGTTTAACAACTTTGGTCATCAACTCTTCCCTCGATATTTGTTGCTGATAATGATGAAGTGATTAAACATTGGCATGAGCGATTTGTTCACTTAAACTATCACTCATTTCAAAATATATGTAAAGAAAATATGGTGACATGTCTTCTTATGGTATCTTGTAGAGATGGTGTTTGTTCCAAATGTGTACTCGGAAAAAATCATCGGGATAGTTTTGCAAAACATGCCTTTGCCACTTTACAACTTGTGCATAGTGATTTATGTGGTCCACTTCCAGTTGTTTCATTCTTTGGCTAAAAGTATTTATTAACTTTCACTGATGATTTCTCCAGACGCACTTGGGTATACTTCTTAAAACTCAAGAGTGAAGTATTTAACATGTTCTTGGCCTTTAAGGCCTTTGTTGAGAAACAATCTGGACATCAAATTCTTAAGCTAAGAATTGATAATCATGGAGAATATGTTAACAACAAATTCATCAGCTTTTTCACTGAGCATGGAATTCAATTGCAACATATTGTTCCATATACTCCACAAAAAAACAATGTAGCTGAAAGGAAGAATCACACCTTAAAGGAAATGGCTAATTTTATGCTTCAATCTAAAAGACTTAGTCTTAATTTTTGGGCAGGAGAAATTAACTATGAAAATTACGTAGTAAATCACACTACTACTAAGGTTTTAAAGAATATCACTCTAGAAGAATCATGGAGCTCAATTAAACCAGATGTAAGTCATTTTCGTGTTTTTGGAAGTGAAGCATGGACCCAAATTCTAGATGAGAAACATAAATCCTTAGAACCTAAGAGTTAAAAATGTATTTTTGTTGGATATTTTGAAGATGTCAAAGGATATATCCTTCTTCAACCTAAATCCAAAAATGTTATCATTAGAAGAGGTGTAAATTTTGCTGAAAATATATCGGCCTACAAGTTTTGTTTGACGGATGTGCCACCTCTCTCTATTCCTTCTACTTCTGAAAATATTCCTTCTTCAGATGATGACAACGAGGATGACAATCCTCCACCACCTTCTCAATATCCTCGTTCATCTCCTCAACTTCCAAAATGGGTCTGCACTACTTGGGATGCAGCAGGTGCTCTTACAAGTGATCCTACAAACCAGCATCGTACACGTTCTAAGTTCGATAGAGCCTCTTCTTTACTGGCTCAAGTTTTAGTGAATTATGATCTTGACACCTTTGTAGAAACTTCAGAACACCCAAATTGGGATGCAACTATGAATGAATAATATCTTTCATTATTGGAAAATGATACATCGGACCTTGTTCCTCTTCCAAAGGGACGAAAACTTTTTAGATACAAATGGGTTTATAGAACCAAGTTTGGACTAGATGGAAAAGTTGATAAACATAAAGCTCGTCTTGTTGCTAAGAGTTTTTCACAATCTGAAGGCATTGACTATATTGAAACCTTCTCCCCTATCTCCAAAATGAACTATCTTCCTTGTTCTTTCCCTTGCTGCCTCTTTCAAATGGGAAGTCCATCAAATGGATGTTAAATCTGCCTTCTTGCATGGGGACATGCATGAAGAAATCTATATGGAACAACCTCCTGGCTTTATAAAAACATACTTGAGCCTTGTATATTAGCTTAAGAAATCCCTTTATGGTCTTAAGCAAGCCCCTCGGGATTGGCATGCCAAAATGGATAGCTTTCTTTTAGATACTAGCTTTTCTATGTTTCATTCTGACATTATTGCCTACACCAAGGAAGTGGGTAAGTGTCTTATCTTTCTTTTTCTTTATGTTTATGATATTATCCTTGCTGGTAATGATCCCAACCTTATAAACCATGTGAATTCCAATCTTAAAAAAAAAATTGAAATTATAGACGTAGGATACTTGCATTATTTTCTTGGTCTTCAAGTCTTGCAATCCAAAGAAGGTATTTCCCTTTCCCTGTCCAAGTATTGTTGGGTTGTGTTATATTCTTTCCATGACTAACCTACGTAGTGAACCGGGGGGTTAGAGGGGGGGCGGAGCCCTCCCTTTGCCGTGCCGATTGCGCAATGGGAGGGCGGCAACACCCCTGTCTGGGGGGTTTGAGGGGGGTGGAGCCCCCCTCTACGGGGTTCGGGGCAGCGCCCCGAGAAATTTTTTTTTGGACCCTATATTAGGTTGGGCGAACCTACCTATGGTTTTTCGGTCCATAGTTTTGGATGCGATGGTTTTCGTCCATGGTAGTTGATGCTTCGGCATGTATAAATATGTATTGTAACATTGAAAGGAATATAATGAAACATCAAGCTGGTAGTCTTGGTTTTGAGATCCAGTGGGAAATCTCTGTGTAAATGTGTTTTATGTGTTATGCTCGTGCATTTTTATTTTTCCTGTGATTTAGCAATTGGGGATTTAGAAATTGTATGCAGTAATTTCTGTACGGGTTAAAACTACAATTTGGTATTCAGAGGCTGTTTTTGGCTTAAGGGGACGCTTTTGTTGCTGAGGGGTTTTGCTCGGGCCTGTGGTAGACCCTGTTCAGTGGGAGATCTGCGAGATCGATTCTGGTGGTGAAAGAAGATGGCGAGCACCGGAAAGATAGAGATTGAGAAGTTCAATGGTCAGAGTTTTGAGTTGTGGAAACTCAAGATGGAGGATCTGTTGGTGGATAAAGATCAGTGGATCGCGGTAGATCCGGGTACTAAACCAACGGGAGTGACCGATGAAGAATGGAAGAAGTTGGATTGAAAGGCAAGGAGCACAATACGATTGTGTGTCTCAGATTCAGTATTGTTGAATGTATCAGGGGAAGCTACGGCAAAGGCTTTATGGGACAAGTTAGGGACTTTGTACCAATCTAAGTCTCTAGTGAATAAACTGTTCCTGTGGAAAACGCTGTATAACCTGAGGATGAAAGATGGAGACTTGGTGATAGAACATATGAATGCGTTTAATACTGTGGTAAGTCCTCTTCTTCATACTCGCATTCTTGCCATGTAACAACCATTCTGAAAAACAAACAAGAGAAGAGTCAGGATCCTAATTTGGCAAAAAACAGGCAAAATTTCCATGAAAAAATAGTGCAAGAGTTTTCCTCTTTGCACCCATCGCACCCCAACTGTGTATTGGGTGAGATGCATACTGCTTGGCCAATGGCCAGCCCAGTATGCATCACACCTTTTGATGTATACAGGGTGCGATGGGGGCAGAACGAATTGTACAAACCCGAGAGGCTCAGAAAAGTAGGAAAACATGCTCAGAATTAAAAAATGAAAGAATGCAATTGAAGAGCTTAGGTTTAGCTCCTACCTGGTCTAGACGGCACCGAAAATCATCCACAGAATCTACCAGAATCAACTGGTGAAAATCAAGGGGGAAACACCTCCAGAGCTCCAACAATCCCAAACTCAAATGAAATGGTAAAATGAGAGGTAAAAACTACTTTTAATTACTTTTCACGTAAGTCGAGTAGGGTATTAGAGTTTTAACTAATTTTTTGAGCATGTATTCTCATTTCTAATTAGTTTGGTGGAGCAATGGAATAGGTAGTACGACCATCAAAAGAACATAGTGTTAATGGTGAATCGAATATCAATGACCATTATCACGAGTAGTTTTACGCAAAGTTCAAGCTCATTAAAAATTAAACCTAGCAATGAGAAAATGTTCCATCAGAGTTTAAGCTCATTAAAAAATGAACCCACCTCTGGTAAATAACCATTGCGAACGTATTATCATCATCTTTTGAGCCTTGGTCATGTTCTTACCATCACCTCCACTCTATTTTAGCCAATCATACACCTCCATTTGAATGTTTGGCCTTTTGAGGAACAACTGCGACAAGTGATTCTGTTAGCCATCCTCTTGACACTGCCATGATTGGAAAGTTCCAAATCTTACCTGGAACCAGCTGCTACTCGAAAATATCACTCGTTCCTCAAAAAATGAGTCTCCTTTAAGCTTTTTTCATCTAACTCGTAAAATATGAAAAGATTGCTAAGAAATTGGCCTCTCCAGCTCGTTAAAATGATCGGAAGTGCTATCCCTTCTCTAGATTTTAATCTTTTTGGACTTGAGGGATCATTATACAAAAAGATCGAGCGCTTGTCTTGTTCGGATCGTTAAAACTATCAAAAATTCATCCCTTTCATATTGTTTTATACTTTTTCGGACTTAAGGGATTATATGATGAAAAAGGATTACTGGAGTTTTCTTTCCGTCCCTTTTTAGACTCTCTAAAATTGAAAAAGGACCGAGTTATCTTTGTCATTAAACTCATTAAAACCAATAGCGACAAACTTGTCCATGCAGAAAAGAACGAGTTTCATTGTTGCTAGGCTCGTTAAAACATATGGCAAATTATAGAACAAGCATATGTTATCCTCCTCAAACTTGACAAAAATAAAGAGGTACTGGTTAGCAATGACTGGGGAAAATTGGGAAGAAAACTTGAAGAAACTTTATTGGTAGCAAGTCGCTCTTGAACATGACACTTTCACTCAATCACCATGATTGAGTCGGGTTGGGTTATTCCATTCACCAGTCATATTACCATTGGTCCACCGTACCTTCCATTTTTGGGGTTAATGCTACCAATCCATTTCAGTGTCGCTGATATGTTCAAGAGAAGTTGCTCAGAGAATTCACCAACCCAACTTGTGTCTCATCCGCTGCAACACCTTCACGCTTCATTCTTTCATGACCGCCACCCTGAACCCTGTATCATCAAATCGTTTTCACCTCCACAAAATCATTTGCTCCGTTCTGTGTCGTTGATGTGGGATTCATTAATGCCCTCCTACGATGGGTCACTTCTTGTCGACATCAGCTCATTATCCAAGAAGTCGATCTAGGAACAACCCTTTCAGTAGTTTGAAGCTTGCATGCCTCAATGGCAAGTTTCTCACTTCCGGTGACAGGTTTACATCAATGGCCTTCGACCGAAAGATTTTTGCGTGGTGTTCGATGCCAAGTCCCATTTTCACACCACGTGAATTGTACTGTCGTACCTTGAGGATCATCATCATTATCAGTGATTCCTCTCGCGCTTGTTAACAGCTTACATCATTTAGCTGGTAATCAGGCAATGTCTTTCCATGTTTCGACTCCAGAAACATCTTTTCACATGGATCAATTGTACTTCAGGTGAAGATTGAATGAGTTTGAAGACCCCAGATCTAGTCTCATCCATCCAGGTTGCGATATATTCAGGAAAATAAAGACATCAAATGTACATCATTGTTGCACAGATAATCATCCAAACCAAAGGATGATGGCTCTACCAGAATCATCAGTCTGCCACACAGACGGTTTCCTGTCCTATGTACATGAGAATGAATTTATAAAGCTGAGCATGGGAATGCTCACCTCAGCTAGATCATGAAAATATTATGAAGATAATGTATGTATTGTATCTTATTACAAGTCGCCTTCTAGTTCGGAAAACCTCGGATCCTCATGATAAAGCATTTCACTCGACATCAAAAGATTTACAACCTCATGCTTTAGGGGGAAACTGTTATAGACATATTTGGGCACTACAACCCTAATCATATATGTCCATAAACCAAGGGCTTCTGAGTCCCTAAAAGTGTTGTTTCACACCCTAAAGGAACAAGGTCAGCTGATTACATCACCTCCCAGAAGTTCTCCATGGAAAACTTCTCAGAACTAGTCAAACTGGACCATACAGACTGCTTAGTGATAAGGGTGCAATGCATCTCACCAGCCACATGCAAAAAGTGCGATGCATACTGAAAATCCCTTCTGTAGGGTGCAATGGGCAAGAGTAGACAAATGGCAGAGACAGTTTGCAAGATGGATGATCATGGAATATTCCAAAAACTTCTCCTGTGACACTTGCCTCTCTGAATTCACCCAGGGATGAGTAAGAGATCATGAATCTCCAAGTGGAACCAAGAACTATCAGTGAGAGGACACTAATCAAAATCCCAGAAGCTGAATCACCCCCATGCAAACATCTATATATGGATCCCTCATCTTAGAGATCCAGAGGCTGGAATCTTGTATTTTGTAAGGAAGTGCTGTTAGTTTCTTTGTGGAACATCATAGTGCTGGGTGATATAATATTTTCATGAGGTGAAGAAGGGATTTCATGCTGGGAGGATGACGCTAGGTCAGATCAATGGGTTGTAATCCTCTCTTCTACTCTTTCTATCAATAAAGCTATTTGAGTTTTCCTCCACATTCTTGTATGTTTGAGTTAATATATATCTAGTCCTATATTGTTTATGATTGTAGATCTCCGTGCTTTGATGGTATCATGCTACTTTGACTTTACAGGTGCTCTTTCAAGTGGGGTAAACAAGGAAGGAGCGGCAAAGATTTGTCAAAGGGGAGAGGAAACAAGTAAGGAGCCAAGCGAAAGACTAAGGTTGGTACTCTCTACTTCTCTCTCATCTACTTCTCATAAAGGAAAACACAAGTAACTTTAGTTTATTTGTTTTCAAGATAGCTACTCGTCTTAGTGGGACTAGCAGCTCTGAATGGACACTAGATTTCCCGATAATACCTGTGGGGAGCATTCATGTATTCTTGCATGCCTTTCGAGATGATAAATGTAGGGGCCACAATTGAGAGAGATGTGGACATAGATTTTGTAGGGGAGCAAGACAAATTCATGATGGTATACTTTGAGAACATCACAATATTTTCCAACATTAATGAAGAGTGCATCCTCTACTTAAAGCTCACCTTTTAGAAATGCAAGAGGTATGGTATCTATCTCAATCCTAAGAAATCTAAGTTCGCCCTAAGTGAGGGGAAGCTACTTGGACACATAGTAGTGCAGGAAGGAGTAAAGATCAATCCTGAATGAGTCAAAGCCATTAGCCATATTCCCCTACCCAGAAATAAGAAAGAGGTTCAAGCCTTTCTGTGGAGAATAAATTTCTTGAGGAGGTTCATACTCAACTATGTAGAAATTGTCAAGGGTGTTACGAAAAAGCTTAAGAAGGAAAATGAAGTCAAGTGGAGCCCTGCCCCTCGAGATTCATTCATTAGAATTAAAGAAGCTTTGATAGAAGCTCCGGTACTATTCAACCCCGACTATACAATGCCTTTCTAAATCTTTTCTTTCACCTCTCCACATACTATTGTTGCAGTGCTACTACAAAAAAATAAGGATGGTTATGAAAAACCCATCGCCTTCTTCAGCCAAGTCCTATGGGATATTGAGCTGAAATATAACATATTGGAGAAACAAGCCTATGCACTAGTCAAGGGTTTGAAGGCATTTTGTATGTATGTGCTGCAATTGGAAATAACAACATTTCTCCCAACGACAATAGTGAAGGACATCCTGGTGCAAGGAGACAACGAAGGAAAAAGGGGTAGGTGGATAGCTAAGATACAAGAATATGAGCTAGACACAAATCCTACCAAGCTCATAAAATGCCAGGGGTTGGCCAAAGTTTTATTCGAATCTAATTGCCAAGCTTTAGGGATAAACCTGATCACAGATGAAGGCAGAACAAAGGATCATCAGAGTGGAATTAAAACATCTGTGCAGAAAATCTATGCCAAATATGAGGGATCACCCTAGTATAAGAACATTGTTCATTATCTCTTATTCCTGAGGTGCCTGTTGGGGTTGGATAATCCAAAATACTGAATTCTGAGACTAGAAGCGCAGAAATACGTCATATCCAATGGCCTATTCTACCGGAAGGACCCGACATGAGTATTTTTGTTATGTTTGGTGGAGGGTGAAACCCATAAGGTGATTGAGGATTTTCACGGAGGATTTTGTGGAGGACACTATAGCTCGAAGACCACAACACATAAAATCCTCAAGGAAGGATTCTATTGGCCTACACTTTTTGGGAATGTTCATTCCTAGGTCAGGTCATGCTAGAAGTTCCAAGCGTTTGCCGGGAGGAAAAATATTTCTCCTCTCCTCCTGATTCCAGTACATGTGGAATAACCTTTCAGATAGTGGGGACTAGATTTATTACAAGAAATAAACCCACCATCCAGTGGCCAACACAAGTGGATATTGATGGCCATAGATTATTTCATCATGTGGGTAGAGGCCATCCTAGCAAGAAATGCTACAGACGAAGTGGTAATAAAATTTATGGAGAACATATTGTCTCGTTTTGGTTGTCCATTCAAAATTATCGCTGATAAGGCTCAGGGCTTCAAATCTGCCAAGTTCACCAACTTCTTCCATAAGTTCAATATCATCATCAAGCACTCCACTACCTACTATCCTTAAGGTAATGGCTTGGCTAAGTCCTCCAACAAAACTGTGGTGAGGATGTGTTGAAAAAGACCATCATCGAAAATTAAAGGAACTAGGACTCCCAACTAAAGTTTGCCGTATGGGCCAACCAGGTAACACCTAAACGATCCACGAAAAAATCACCTTTTGAGCTAGTGTATGGTAAGGCAACAGTCTTCTCGATCCAATTAGCGATGCTAGTGGCAAGGTTACTAAAAGAAGCAGAGGAAGAGCCAAGTTCCTTAACGCGAAGGATAAATCAGCTAAGCTTCATTAGAACAGAGAACAGGTGGGAGGGAAATTTCCAAATTACCAACAAAAGAAGAAATCCCTATTTGACAAGAAGGTTAAGGATCAACCACTTCAATTAGGAGATTTAGTCCTTCGGTGGGACATCCGACAGGAAGAAAAAGGAAAACATGGAAAATTTGATCCGCTATGGTTCAACCTCTTCAAGATTGTAGAAGAGAGAGGAAATAACAAATACCTGCTTGAAAAATTGGATGGAGAATCATTGGAACTACTGGTAAATGGTCAATTCCTCAAGTTTTATTTTCAAAATTAGAGGTATTGTCTTGCACTCATTGTAAATATCAGTGTGTGTATTGTAATTGTTATATGAAATTTCTAGTTTATGTTAAAAATTCTACTTTCATGAAATTTATATTTTGTTTAGAAGAGACTCCATGCCCAAAGGAGTAGTTCACAGTGTGTAGGTTCTCAACGCCTTTCTAACAAGGCACTGCCCCCATGTGGAGCCAATGTTGTCATCTTCTAAAAATAGAGTTCCAGTTGTACCAAGAATATTAAAGGAACATATAATTTTTCAGCCACCATCCAAGTCATATAATCTCTCAAAGAAACATCCGACCCTTTACAATTCATAGTGCTTGGAAAGAGCTTTCCAACAATATGTGGAAGTCCGAAAATGGACTTCTGGATGAGAAGTTAAGGCCTGTTGAGGTTACCCTTTGAAAGCCAAAAACAAAAAAAAATAACATATGTAAGGGCTCATCACAAATCACATATCAGAGGTCCGGGAGTTCATCGCAATTGCAAATCGGCAGCTTTTTCGAGGTGGCAAAAGGGCATGCATTGAAATCAGTGATAAGCCGAAAGATGATATTGCAAATCGGGTATATCAGCGAGACTAGGCTTGTCGGCAATTGGTGGGCCCAGGGAGTTCATCGAAATCGGTGGATCAACGAGGGTACCACTATAAAAACTTGCGATATCGCAATTTTGCGATAATAGTGTAAGACACCAAAAGGGATGAGAAAAATATTAACAAAGAAAAGAAAGGAAAAACCAAGGGCAGGCAACCCCTTTCTCTCTCCTCAAAGGGGGGCATGTGGCAGAATATGGTTGGTCCCACATATCAGACTTCTTGCAGATTGGTGATCAGCGATGTTGAACGAGATCAGGGTTAAATAGGGCGTGATGTGGGGAACTGCCTATATAATGTTAAATCGTCGGGGAAGGCTGAAAACCTTTAACAAAGAAAATTAATGCAAAAACAGGGACAGACAAACCTTTTTCTCTCTCCTCTAGGGGGCCATATGGCAGAATATCATTGGTCCTTATGAATCCACATGGAAGTTGATGTCATCCTGACATGGCAGTATAGAGTTGATGTGGCAGTATGGAATACATGTGTCATGCAGATTCGACATTTTGGAGGTCCTATGGGGGCATTTCTGGGTGACATGTGTCACCACTCATAGGGTGACACTTGGCAGTGATGATGTCACCCATCGCAAATCACATATCAGTGATCGCAAAATTCAAGGCCCTCCTCCTCCATAGTCCCTCCAGGCCTGTGATTGCGATATGGGGGGGATTCTCCCAGATATGACAATTTATTTGTCATATTTTATGAAGAATTCACGTAGGGACAGTCGGCATGCATTATGAAAAGTGGTGAAGGGGTCTATCTCTCCCATTTTGTGATTGTGATACCTTCAGTGGGCCCGAGCCCCGTAAATCAGCAATTGCAGGGGTTAAGAGGAAATATAAAGGGAAAACATCGGAAATCACCGAAGTGTAGGATTTCACGTATTAAAAGAGAAATGCCCCGAGATAGGATTTTAAAGGCTCTAACGACTTTAGGCTAAGCACCTGGTTCAAGCCGCCAGTCATATGAAGAAAATTACAGAAAGGGGCAGAAGTAATGGGGGATAAAGGGGATCGGGACCTGCATGTTTTGCAACATTTTAAGTGATAAAGGCCAACACTGGAAAATCCTCCATATTACACCATGAGCACATCACCAGGCATATTAGGGCGCCGATAGCACAGGACAGGACTTTAAAGGCGTGATGGGTGAGAAGCTATGGATTTTAAGAAAATAGGTGGTGCATTCAAACCCAACATGGGCTAATCTAGAAGGGCCCATTGTGACACAGAATCAGGGTGGTCACTGACAGGAGCGAAGGGGGGCTTAGTAGCTCTGGAGGATTTAATTATCAGACACGGTGTCCCATATAGAGGGAAGACGAAGTACCTCCTAAGGGTCTCCTATTTCAGTACTGCTGCATGAAACAAATGGACTCCAAGCTTTAAAAGATGAATAGTTCAAGAAGTAAAGGCTGAAGGGACAAGAGTCAGCTGAGTAACATAGGTGGCCCGACTGCGAGCACAATCCAACTTGAAGTGGCAACGATCACAAGGATGTGTTATCACTCAGAATTTTCTCTAGAAGTTATTAGAAGAAAGAAAATGAACGAGGTAACCACAAACCAACTTTTGGGCATAGGCTGTAGCCAACCTATGCTCAGAGAAGGATCTATTTATGTGATTTAGCTTTGTTTGCTGGGATTTCAGGCTAGTTATGAATGTTTAGAGGTTTTTTTGATTTGTATTGAAGATTGGGTTTGTGGGATCATTAAAGTAGATGGATAGAATGATGTCTTTAAACCATTGGGCTATGGAATCAACAGAAGGGAAACATAACTAGATCAAATCACTAAAGGGAATGTTTAAAGGGCAAGATAACAGAGTAGAGTGCAGGTCTTTGGGCCAGAGGGGTGAAATGGTTTGAACAGGGTGAGAGAGCAATTAAGAATTCTCAATCCGAGACTTAAACAAGGAACAAAGGGTAATCGAAAACAAAGGGCAATTAAGAATCCTTTGCTATAGATTATAAAGAGACAACCTAAACTAAGGAGTAATTAAGAATTCCTTAGCTTAGATATCGGTAGAAAACATTTATATGCCTAACTATTAAAATAGAGTGTAATTAAACAAATTTTGAGATAATATTCCAGTTATAGCATACAGTTTCAGAAATACATTAAAGATTGTGGAAAAACTTTAAGAAAGATAACAACAACCTGAGAAAATACTTGTCTGCACTTCTCTCAACACATGAATCCTTTGAAATATCTTGTCTTTATTCATCGATCCAGCTTGCTGGCTCAGTCAATGATCCAATAGCTTTACAGTTTTTTTATCAAGAAGTCTATAGAAATGTCTAGGAATCCACCCTACATACTTCGAATTTGTTAGAAAATTATATATTACGGAGAAATGAAACACATAAAATATTGCAAAAATATAAACATAGAAAACGCATAAAACAAGAGAGACACAGATGTACGTGGCTGACCCAGTTTGGGCTATGTCCACCTTGAACAAACAGTCCTTCCTTTCTATTATCCAGCAAAATGAAGAGACACAACCTACAGCAGATCCACTGTAATATCCTCTGTGTTCTCTCATAGTCTCGCCTATCTGTTTCTCACTCAAAGAATACACATATATTACATAAACTCAATACAATGCCCTCATACAAAGAGAGGGGTTTCCTTCTAGGGAAAAAAACCTTAAACTAAACATAAGTTCTACTGTCAGATCATCTGCCTAATGAATGGCCTAGATTGATTAGAAATTACTATACTTTTACAAGGCAATTTTACATCTATTTTTGGCTTAAGGGGCGCTGCCCCCTAGCCCCCGCCGGGGGACCGCTGGCCCCCGGACCCCCCAGCCAGGGGGAATCGACCCCCCCGGATCCCCGCGGGGGGGGACAAGTCCCCCCTGCACCCTCTACGTGGAGGGGTGTACAAACTTCCTAGGGTATACATCCAGCTGAAACAAAGACCTCTGAACAATCATGCTCCACACACAACAATCTTCCACTTGAACAATGATTGTAGCAACTCCACCGCTGCTTCATTTGCTGGACAATGACTCCTCTTTGGACCTGGTTGTTTCTCGTCTTCATCTTCATCTTTGAAGACCAATTGAAACTGAGCATATTCTTAGCTTCTCCTTGGTTACAACTTTTGTTAGCATATCTACAGGATTCTGGCTAGTGTGTATCTTTTCCAACTTCAACTCTCCATCTTCCAACACTGATCGTATGAAATGGTACTTGAGATGTATGTGTTTAGTCCTAGAATTAAATGTTGAGTTCTTTGCAAGATGAATGGCACTTTGGCTATCACTATATAACGTGCCCATATCATGCTCCTTACCTAATTCACCCATAAACATTTGTAACCAAATCATTTCTTTACTATCCTCTGTATCAGCAACATACTCTGCTTCTGTTGTTGAAAGTGCAACAACACTTTGGATTTTTGAAACCCAACTGACAGTTGTTCCACCAACATTAAATACATATCCTGTAGTGCTCCTCCTGTTATCTCTATCACTTGCCATATTTGCATCAACATATCCCCGTAGAGAAATGTTTGAACCATCAAAGCATAATGCTTGATTTGTGGTACCTTTCAAATATCTGAGAATCCATTTTACTGCCATCCAATGTTCCTTTCTTGGATTGTTCATGTACCTGCTTACAAATCCCACTGCATGTGCAATATCAGGCCTTGTGCAGACCATTGCATACAGTAAGCTTCCAACTGCTAATGCATATGGAACTTTAGACATATAATCCATGTCTTCTTGGGTCTCTGGACACATTTCTTTACTAAGTTTGAAATGGCTAGCAAAAGGTGTACTAACTGGTTTTGGATTGTGCATATTAAATCTTTTCAACACCTTTTGTATGTACTCATTCTAAGACAATGTTAATTTGCGACTTTTCCTATCTTTAGTGATTCTCATACCAAGGATTTGTTTTGCAGCTCCCAAATCCTTCATTGTAAATGAATTTTCCAATTTTCTTTTGAGCACATTTATTTCCTGCATGTTAGACCCTGCAACAAGCATGTCATCTACATACAATAACAATATAATATTGCTACCATCATTTTGCTTTTTCAGATAAAAACAATGACCAAAGTGACATCTAGTATAACCTTGCTCAGACATAAGCTTGTCAAATTTTAGATACCACTGCCTTGGAGCCTGTATTAAGCCATACAAGCTATTCTTCAACATGCACACTAGTTTCTCCTTCCCTTTCACCTCATATCCTTGTGGCTGCTGCATATATATCTCTTCCTCCAAATCCCCATGGAGAAATGTTGTCTTTACATCTAACTGCTCAAGATGAAAATCTTCAACTACTACTAGACTTAAAATAGTTTTGATTGAAGTCATTTTAGCAATAGGAGAAAATATCTCATCAAAATCAATACCTTTCTTCTATGCAAACCCCTTCACCACAAGTCTAGCTTTGTACCTCTATTTCCCTCCATCTTCTTCCTTCAGCCTGTAAAGCCATTTATTCTTCAATGTAGCTTTTCCTGCAGGCAACCTGACTAAGTCCCAAGTCTGGTTATGCATTAAGGAGTCCATCTCTTCTTCCATGGATACCTCCGACTTCTTCCCGCTTTCAACCTGTATTACTTCTTCATAACATTCGGGTTCACCAGAGTTAGTCAACAATAAATAATATAATGAAGGAGAGTATCGTTCAGGGGGTCTACTTATCCTGATAGATCTTCTAACACCACTTTTAGGAGTTTGGGATGCCTATTTCTGTTGTGGCAGTTGTTGTTGTTGTTGATTATTATTATTTTCAGGCACCTTTACTTTTTCAGTGATTTCATCAAGAATTGTGTATTCCTTGTTTCCTTTTTCCTGTTTCTTTTCCTGCAACTGATTCTTATACAAGACCTTTTCATTGAATATTACATCTCTGCTCCTAATGATTTTGTGATTTTCATAATCATATAAGCGATAACCAAAATCATTAACACCATATCCAATAAAGGTACATTTCTTTGACTTTCCTTCAAGCTTTGTTCTATTTTCTTTATCAATATGAACAAAGGCCTCACAACCAAAAGGCTTTAAAATAGAGTAGTTTACCTTTTTACCTGTCCATGCTTCCTCTGAAACACCACCATCCAAGGAACTTGAAGGCCCTCTGTTTATTAGATAAACAACAGTATCTACAACATCTGCCCAAAACTGTAAAGGCAATCATGCATGCAATCTCATGCACCTTGCACGCTCCATGATTGTTCTGTTCATCCTTTCTGACACACCATTTTCTTGTGGTGTTCTTGGAACTGTCTTCTCTCTACGAATTCGATGCTCTGAACAATACCTATGAAACTCTTTGTTGCAATATTCACCTCCATTGTCTGATCTAAGACTCTTCAATTTCTTTCCTGTCTCAATCTCAACCAAAGCTTTCCATTTCTTGAAAGTATCAAATACATCAGATTTATTCATAATACAATAAATCCAAGTTTTTCTAGTTGCATCATCAATAAAAGTAACATAATAACGAGAGCCACCGAGAGATGATACCTGAGCAGGTCCCCATACATCTGTATGCACAAGCTCTAATTTTTCATTCTTCTTTTCTTTCCCAACTCTGAGAAATCCGACTCTCTTCTGTTTTCCATAAATGCAATTCTCATAGAAGTCCAAATCAACATTCTTCAAACTCGGCAACAAGTTCCTTGAGTGAAGAATCTTCATCCCCTTTTCACTCATGTGTCCGAGCCTATGACGCCATAATGCTGCATCTACTCCTTTGGAAGTTAAAGCATTAGCAGAGTTATAAATACCATTGCATAAATACAATGTACCAACCTTTTCACCTTTTTCTATTACCAGGGCTCCTTTGGTGACCTTCCAAGCTTTATCTGTGAATGTTGTCACACAACCTTCACCGCCTAACTGCCCTGTTGAAATCAGATTTTTCTTTAGATCTGGAACATGCCTTAGCTCCTTTAGTAGCCATTAGTTTCCATTCTACTGTTTTACAAGAACCTTACCCATTCCAACAATCTTACAGGGTTTATCATCAGCCAAATGAACTTGTCCAAAATCTCCTTGAACATAGTCATGAAAGTATTTCTTATCAGGTGTGGCATGGAATGAGGCCCCTGAATCTACCACCCAGGAATCAGTGATATTTTCGAAAGAGATAATCAAAGCATCTTGTAACACCTCACCTATCACATTTGCTTCATGATTGTTTTCTTGCTATGAATCTCCTTCTTTTACCTTTCGAGATCTATAGTCTTTCTTTAGGTGTCCTTTCTTTCCACATTTCTAGCACACTATCCTTGATTTGGACTTGGATCTGCCTTTCCTTGATTTACTGCAATATCCTGAGCTCTTTCCTCTTTCCATTTTTCTTCCCCTAGACTCTGCAGTCAAAGAATTTCCCGATGTCTCACCGGAGCTTTTCCATCGCATTTCCTTGCTAAGGATAGCACCGACAACATCATCAAACTTTAAAGTACTAGATCCAGACACGGAGTTACTAATGGCCATTACTAAACCATTCCAACTTTCTGGTAATGAGCACAAGAATAACAAAGCTATAACTTCATCATAAACGTTTACCACTACAGAACATAACTGACTTGTAATAGTATTAAAATCATTTAAATGGTCTGCAACAGATCCACCTTCCGACATCTTCATATGAAATAATCGTTTCATAAGAAATACCATGTTTGAGGCCGAGGGTTTTTCATATAGTTTCTCCAATGCCTTAAGCAAACCCTCTGTCGTTGTCTCATTCGAAATTTTTGAAGGCGACTGATGCTATGAGGCACAACCGTATTGTTTCGAGTGCCTTTCTATCGAGAAGGTTCCATTCTTCATCTTTCATACCCGTCGACATCTTTTCTTTTCCACCCAATGGTAGATATAGATCTTTCTGATACAGATAATCTTCCATTTGCATCTTCCACAACGAGAAGTTTTGGCCGTTAAATTTCTCGACCCTAAACTTACCATCTTCTGCCATTGCTCCCACTCAAACAAGGAACCCTTCTTTCCTGCAAGTTTATCAACCAAATAGACCTTCGGCTCTGATACCAGTTGTTAGAAAATTATATATTCGGAGCAATGGAACACATAAAATATTGCAGAAATATAAACACACAAAACACATAAAACAAGAGGGACACAGATATACGTGGTTCACCCAGTTTGGGCTACGTCCACCCCGAACAGCCAGTCCTTCCTTTCTATTATCCAGCAAAATTAAGAGACACAACCTACAGCAGATCCATTGTAATATCCTCTGTTTTCTCTCACAGTCTCACCTCTCTATTTCTCGCTCACATATATTACACAGACTCAATAAAATGCCCTCATATGAAGAGAGGGGTTGCCTTCTAGGGCAAAAAACCCTAAACTAAACATAAATTCTACTGTAAGATCATCCACCTAATGAACAACCCAGATTGACTAGAAATTACTATACTTTTATAAGGAAATTTTACATCTGTTTTTAGCTTCGGGGGCACTGCCCCCGAGCCCCCACCGGGGGACCGCTGGCTCCTGGACCCCCCAGCCGGGGGGGATCGGCCCCCCCACACCCCCCCACGTGGAGGGGTTTACAAACTTCCTGGGATATACATCCGGCTGAAACAAAGACCTCTGAACAATCATGGTCCACACACAACAAGACATGCAGTGCCACTCTGCCAAAGCACAACGCCACTCCACCATTGCTTGAGAAGTGCAACGCCACTCTCTAGAAGTGCAATGCCAACTCGTCTTCACCCAAAACTCGCTTAATATTGCCTCTTTTTCTCACATTTTGACTCCTTTCTTGCCAAATGAGAATAATGAACTTGAAAATGAAATGTGAGAGCTTAAATAGGGGTAGATTTTGATTTTTCCTTGAAAAGCCCACTTTCTAATGTTTCTTGTCCTTCTTGAAAACTCTGTTTTTAATGCCTTTTCTTCTTTTTGTCTTTGTAGGTGGATAAATTCTCAACTTGAACTGTTTTTTGTAGTTTTCTTTGTCTTGCAGCAAGGGGAGATGCTCTGGTGCAGCTAGGATCATTTATTACATATAATGACTTAAAATTACATAAGAAATACAAATAAACTCAAAATACTATGTTTTCACCTCAAAAACATGTTTTTGACGTGAAAATTACATTAGGTTAAAAGATAATTATTCAGTGGCTATGACCTACAAGCCATGATGCTTGACTTATTCATCATCCTCATACCCTTGCTGACCTTTATTTACACTTAAAATTAGGCTCTTGACCTTGGTGATGAAACCCTATGACCTAATGAAAACATGCCCTATGACTTAATGAAAGCATGATTACAAATTGACCATGAAACCATAACTGAAGACAACTTGAAGAAGGGTCAACAAGTATACTCTATGAGGGAGAAATTAGACTTCCAAAAGAGAAGACAAGCATCAGTGGATCAGTTTGGCATCACCTAATGAAATGATGCAAAATTTCAGTATGGGACCCCTAAAATGAAAATTCAAAGAGAAAATTTGATCCCTTATGGAAGTATGCAGGTACTAACACTAACATTGCCCTTATTAGGGATGGCATCTCCTTGGAGGTGTCAAGAACACTGTAGACCAGGTGCCTCATCCATTGGGCAATACAGTCAAAACAAGAAAGTGAAAAATGACTCAATACAATTTGGAAACTAACTCACAACCAAACCGACTCTAAACTTGACTATAAACCAAATCAACCAAACTTGAAACTAATCATTCAAACTTTATAGCCTTCACTTTGGGCCCCAAGCTCAGATGACAATGTACTTGAAAACTTGCAAGGAAAATCAAACTGGTATATACAATGAAGGTGAAGTAACTTCAAGGAACAACCTCAAAAGTAGTAGTGCTTTAGGAGCCTACCATTCACTGGCCCTCCTGAACATTCTGACCATCCATTTCCTTTAACAAAAATGCATTTTGTCCCCGATAGGCTGAGATTTTATACGGTCCTTTCCATAAATGATCAAACTTACCATGTTTTCCCTTTTCGTCATTACGTGCATCCCACTGCAGCACTACATCTTCCAGCTAAAACTTTTATGATTTGGTTTTGCAGTCATAAATCTTCTTTATCTTCTCTTGCAACCAGAAAGTGTTTTGGGAAACTTCTTCCCTTGTTTGCTAAAGGTGTATCATTTTATTAATTCTATGTTGAATATCATCCTCTTCGTTGTCAGCTTCCTGTAACAATCTCATGAATGGGACTGCAAGTGATGTAGGAAATACTGTATCAGTACCATAAACCAACTCAAAAGGTGACATACCTATGGATTTCTTGCTTCTCACTCTATCGTCCCACAAAGCATTAACAAGCTTTCAATGCTAATGCTTCTTGTTTGCCTCCAACATTTTCTTGATAATGTTCACCAAGGACTTATTTGATGACTCAACCAATCCATTGCCCTGTGGGTAGTATGTCGTGGAATGACCCAATGTAATATTGTACTTGTTGCAAAAATCCACCATCTTCTTTGACTTAAATGCTACTGCATTATCTGTTATAATCTTGTGATGGCACCCAAAATGATACAAGATATTAGATTCTAAAAATTGGATAACTACCTTATTCATGGCTTTCCTTGTCGGAATGGCCTCAATTCACTTGGTGAAGTAATCCGTAGCTGTCAAAATCCATTAATGTTGTGTTGATGATGTGGGATGGATTTCCCCTATGAAATCAAGTCCCCACTGCTGAGAAGGTGCATTTACTTCAACTGGATTCAAAGGAAGAGGAAGCAACTTCCTTTTTCCTTGAAAAACTTGACATTCATGGTAGCCCATCACTGTTTTATACAAATATGAAAACAAAGTTGGCCAATAATATCCTGCTCTCAACACTTCGTTAGTTGTTGTTTTCCAAAATAAATGACCACCACAATCACCTCTATGAAAATCATTCATTACTTGCTGAGCTTCATCTTCTACCAAACAATTAAGAACTCCTCCCAAGTCTTTCCAATAGAGGGCACTATTTAAAATGTAGAATTTTGCAGACTTGAGTTTAAGTGATCTACCTTTACTTCTCGACGTTGTAGGAGGAGGTGAAATATGCTGAAGAACATAAACTATATTAGAATACCAAGGTGATTTGAGAAACATTTATGATACTTGAATGAGTGAGCCACCATTTTCGTCCTCTGACATTGCTGCAATAAGATTTATGTCTAGAGCATGTAGATTTGATTCAGCCTTCAGTTTTGTCAAACCTTGTTCTTTAATTTGTTTGGTAGACTTAATCTCAAGATCATACTCCAACATTGATGCTATCCACTTACCTCTTCTTCCCTCCGGATCAGTTTGCATGAGAACATCCTTGACAGTTGCATTAGGAACATATGTTATAGTATGTGAATGCAGAATGTATACTCTGAAATCCTTCAATGATTTTATAAGAGCTAGCACTTGTTTTTCAATGATATTGTACCATAAGTCAGTATCTCGAATAGTGCTACTAAAAAAAGCAATAGGTTGCTCCACCTTATCCCTCTTTTGCATCAACACCGCAGTCATGGTGTGCTCGGATGCAAATGAAAAGATAATAAAATCATGAGCATAATCAGGACTAATCAAGATTGGGGCTATAGTCAAAGCAAACTTTACCAAATTGAATGATTTCATGGCATCCTCGGTCCATTTCACAGTGCTATCCTTCTTCAACATATTAGTTATTTCACGTAAATGCTAAGCCAAATTTGGTATAAATCTGTGTAAGAAATTCATCATACCATTGAAAGCTTGAATCTCCTTTTTGTTGCATGGAAAGTCTATATGTTGAATTGCCTCCATCCTTGAAGGATCAATGCGAATACCATCTTTAGAAATTATATGTCCAAGGAGTTTACCCTCGTCAATGGAAAAAAGACTCTTTTTCGGGTTGAGAGAAATCTCAAACTTCCTACATTTCTGAAAGACAATTCTCAAGTGGTGCAAATGCTCATCCTCAGAACCAGAAAATACCGTCAAATCATCTAAATAAACTACCAAGAAACATCCTTCTCATTGGAAAAAGCTATGTCCATCGCCCGCTGAAACGTGGCTCCGGCATTTTTCAATCCAAATGGCATTTTGGCATACCGAAAATTTCCCCAAGGTGTTGTGAAGACATTTTTGTTCTTGGTATTTTTCATGCACTAAGATCTGATTATAGCTCGAGTAACCATCTAGTAGCGACATCTGTGATGCACCAACTACTCTTTGTAGAATATGGTCCATCTTAGGAAGTGGGTAATTATCCTTTAAGGACGCCACCTTGAGGTTCTGGAAATCAATACACAACCTTATATCTCCGATCTTCTTTCATACCAGGACCAAATTTGAAATCCAATCAGGAAAATCTAATTGGAACAATGATGCTAGCTTTAAAAAATCTATTTACCTCTTTCTTAATGGATGGCAGCAGCTTTGGATTGATTCTTCTCAAATTATATCTAAAAGGCTTTTGATCTGGCTTGATAGGAATAGTATGTTGAATGATATCCTTGTTATACACCTTCAAATCTAAAAAATCCCATGCAAAAACATTAGAAAATTCAAAAAGTAATCTAACATACTTAGCTGTTACTTCGGGAGACAATGCTTTCGACAACTTTACAAGCTTGGGTTTGTCAGTTGTTCCAAGATTTACATCTTCAACTCCTTTGTCCATAGGAATCAGGGTCATTTTTCTTGCCACATCATCCTGATCAAAAAACTCCTCTAAAGGTATGAGATCTCTAGGAATAATATTATCCTTCAGCTATAAAACCTCCATTTGATTTACCTCAACCTCTTGTTCATCGGAATTACAAACATCATTAGTGGAAGCATTCTTAAGCTTTCCTTCATTCTATAAAAAGGCATTAATTTCATTATCATCCCAAAACACTTGCCATTACCTCAAATTATTAGGAACAACAGGCCTATATTTGACATGAATTTCAAATTTGTTGCTAGAATTCATTGGAATCTTTAAATTTCTAGCTACAGTGGTGAGTGAATCTGCAATGATGTTTTGAGTCTGGGGTACTACTATCAAGGTATACTCAGGAAACATCCTCAAAATATCTAGAACTGCATTTCTGTAGGCCCTCATCCGTGGATGCTTCGATTGATATGATCCTTTTACTTGTTTAATCACCAGCTCTGAATCACCATAAACAAAAATCCTTTTCACATGCATTTTCTTCAAAATTTTAGGACATGTAATCAAAGACTCATACTCTGCTTCATTATTAGAGCAATCAAAAGCTAACTTGTAGGAACATACTCTGACATTACTTGGGACTTTGGAAGGCTGGAAAGTAGGGCTTTGAATCCAAATTCCAATACCAGCACCGTCCTTACCCACAGCGGCATCGAAGTCCATGCTCCAAAGGCCAGCTTCATCTTCTAGATGCTGAAATTCTATTTCTTTCTCTACCTTACCTTGGCTGATTACTTCATTTTTCTACTCTTCACTGATCTTTTGCTATTGTGTGGGCTGCTCAGAAGAACTTGCTATTTTTTCTTTCTCTTCATTAAGAACTGCTCTAAAATTCTTGGAAATTTATGGTACATCATCTACTTCTACAAGCTGAATATCTACATCATTCAATCCACTATTAGAGTACAAAACAAAGGACTCTAAATCAGTATGTACAACATTTATTGGATGATTCACAGGCTTCTCTTTACTAGTGATCATGTACTGCATTTTCTTTTCCCAATACAACTTCCTCAATTGACCAAAAATAGGGATGGTAGCATAAGAGAAGTCAAGTTGTAAAGTACCTTTAAGTTTAGCACCCCATGATCTAGATAAGAGCATACCAAAGCAAGGCGGTATATTAGCAACTACCACATCCATCAAGACATTTTTGGCTAGGATTTGATTTAAAGAAACCATGAAATCTTTGATGAGACCAATGCAACAAACTCTACTAGAGTCAAAGGAGTACAAATCATGGTATTTCTGAGTGATATCCAGGCCCAATTTTTCTATAATGGCTTTAGGCATCAAATTGTGGGAAGCTTCGGAATCTAACATGGCATTATGGAGAATGTACTCATGTAGTCTAAGACTCAGATAAAATGGAGGAACTTCACTATCTTTAGGTTGACCTTCTATGGCTGGACCAAAAATGAGTTCTGGATGATCATCCTCGACATTCACCATGTCTGAAAAATTTACAATTTGCAATATTCTAGATACATGGTGTTTATAATTGCTATTCTTAACCAGCTCAGTCATTAGAATGGACACTTTTAATTTAGCAATTTCACTGTCTAAATTAAAGTATGAGACTTTTTCTACCTCTTTGACACCAATGTCCTTCTTATCAGCTTGCTCTTTCGCTGCACTATAGTTTTGCTGATTTTTCTTCTCATTTGCAGTCATGCTTGTTGATGGCAACATGCTGGGACTCAGATCAACAAGCTTTTTCTGTTTCTTCTGAATGTTTGAGGAATCATTCTTGGATTGCACGTCTTTTCTTTTCTAAATGGGATTGATCGGTACATCTATGCTCCTTAAAGAGTATTGCCTCTATTGTGTAGACAAAGCATTCATATAACCACGCCGATAATCATCAGATTCAACCTCCAAAACCACATCATTTTCCAAGATGTACTCTTCATCCCTTTTAATGTCTGGAATTTCTGTGTATTCTTCATCTTCAGTCAGAAATATAGGCATACCATCAGCAGTGAAAAAATGATTAGTTTCAATTATCGGATATTCATCATCTTCTTCTTCCATTCCTTGAACATAATTCTGCTATAAGGGAGTTCTGATCTACTGTTGTTGCGTTGGTTGCTCTAGTGCCTTTTGTCCTCTCTACTTGATCCAGAATTGGGGCTGTTGCTGCCTCTAAGATTTGGATTCTGGATTGGTGGTTTAGGTCTATCTATGATGTTTAACTGGTAAACCATCCTCTCCACTATTTGAATCAATGTATCTATCTTTACATCTGAAGTAGATGCTTCTTCTTTTATGGTCACTCTTTTCTCAGATCTCATTCTTGCTCTTTTGGCCAACAAATTTGCTTCTACACTCCATTCTTTTGCATGTCTTCTAGTGTGGTAGGATCACGTTCCCGCAACTAATATGCTATATCAGCATCAAAACCGTCTGGAAACTTGAGGAAAGTCAATCCCTCAAGTGGTTTAATGTTGGCAGGAATAGAATTGTATACTATATTAAACCTCACACAATAGTCTTGCACACTTTCACTGACATTTCTTTCTATGTTCTCATACTCAGACAAAATCTGAAGTGGATTCTTCTTCACCTCCCATCGATCCAGGAATTGCCTATGGAGGATTGGTAAGTTGGTGATAGAAGCTACTAGTAAAGCTCTAAGCCATTTTCAAACTTCACCTCCAAAGCTTTGTACAAACAATCTCATCATCACGTCTTCAATTTCTACTTCATGGAGGTCAAAGAAATCATTCATTTTATCAACTTGTTGTTGAGCTGTAATGGTTTGAGTGCCATCAAAGAAAGGTATCTTGGTTTGATAATCAACAGGAATGGCACCAAGATTCTGAGGTAAAACAAGGGGTGCATACTAGGTGTAAGTTCTAGTCTTCGCAACCTGTCACCAGGGATCAATATGAGCTCTTACTATTTTTGGTTTTCGTCAGATTTTTTGCACATGATATTCAGTTAAAAAAAATATGTCACAAGTGTTTTCATTAGGAGAATCTCAGAAAGAGATTTCAAATGGTATATCACACTCTCATAACCGGCTCCTGACTTAGAAGATATGATCGAAATGAATGATTGATTCTTGGTTATGCATATTTTGAGGTCAGTTGCTGCACACAAGGACAAGTTTACAACAAAATCAGTTTGGAAAGGAATTTTACAAAAGTGGAAGACAATTTTGTCCAACATATACCAAATAACAAAAACCTCCTTCAGTTTATGCACAGTTATTACTATGTGGTAGATATGAAGTGATATTTGAATCCTACATTACAACAAAACAAATTTTGCAGTTATTTATGTTTTAGTCATTTTAGTACGGTGCCACTTTATAACATATGGAAAGTAATTTTGAGAAACCCAAAGAGGTTTGTGTTAATCACAAGCCATACCACAAAACCCTCTTTTAGTTTATTCACAAGTGTCGTGAATTTGGATATGTGACTAGATCTTTAAAGCTCATTTTCACAGATTTAAAGTTTTAATGATTTTATGTTTTAGATATGATTTTGTGGCACAGATTTCGAGCAACTGGAAACAAATTTCCCAAATTTGAGAGGTTTTTTTCTCCAAAATGACCTTATCTACAAAAACCTCTTTCAATTTTGTAACAAGTGTTATGGTTTAGGAGATATGAGTTCATCTTCAACACCTGTTTTCAGAAATTTGGTCCAAGTTTAATGTAATTGATTCTATTTTGAAGAAGATGGTTGAGCTCAATTCCCTTAGTACAGGGATGAGAAAAAGTATATATTTTATGGATTTCATAGTGTAGAGGTTGGATTTTGGCAGTAGAGAGGTTGCTTGGCATTATGTAAAATTTTCCCGAATATCATTTTAATAAAGCAGTTTTCCACCCTTTGGACCTGGGATCCATCACGGTATTATTGTTCAATATGTTTTTCATGTAATTCACTTACAAATTATGTTTTTTCTACTTTGTTTTAGAATTATCTAAATGATATGTTAGGAATTCATCCGTAATGATACTCCTTTCATGATGATTTTGTTGTTAGTTGTAATGGTTGTCTTAGCAAAATTCATCCTTTGCTAGATGTTTTGTTGAACAACCTCATTATTCTCTTTCATCTAAAGTTGCTGCTGCAGATCCATCCTTTGTTTGATGCCTACAGGGCAGTAGGCTTTCTACCCTATTCTACTCACACTCAGAATCTTTATCTAGCTAAACATGGCACTTAATTTTCCCCAAGTTTGCCAGCAGAAACTAGCATCAACTCCATAGTCCAAAATCATCCTTTCTCTTGTTGTTTCGACCCAAAACTTTTTGAACAAATCCCTGCACTCCATAGCTAGCCTTAGATTTTATTTATTGCAGCCACACTTTGTTGACAAGGAGAGAGCCCTCTCCTAACCTGGTAGGGCTAGCTACTAGGTTAAGCTTGGTTAGTGGTTATCTTAAGATTACCTCCCTTTAGCCTGAGGTTGATCTAGGCTCTTTAGTGTCAGTGTCTTCACACTTCCATCGGTGATCAAATTACTCTTTTGCATGCATATTAGGTGTCTCATTCAATCAACTGCATTCCATTAGGTCCTGGATCAATTGATGGTAGTAGTTTCATGTTAATTTCCCTCATGATATTCACCTGCTAACCTGTTTACACATGTTTTTAGTCATTCACAGTCATCTTGTTTCATTTCATTTATAAAAACCGGTTTTAGGGTTTAGTTTCACTAGGTCTTAGGATTTGTCATCATGATCATCCAAATTTATAAAAAGGGTCAACAGGCACATGAGGAGAATGAAAAGGTTCATAGAGTCATAAGTTTACTTCTGTTATGCTAAATAAAGCTCTTTTACCTCAAAACTCTGTTTTGAGGTGAAATTGAGCATTTGCGGTTAACGAATCACTTGATGTATTTTTATGTAATTTTATTGTCCTAATATGTAATTGAATTGCTCCTGGTGACCTGGTGACAAAGTCAACTCCTACCACTGCAAAACATCAATGTATAAGTTCACCTGCAAAAAGGCAAAAGTCAGATGTAAGTGAAATAGAGCATTTTGAAAAAGCTGACAAAACATTAGAAAAGTGGGTTCTGGTTAATGAAAAATTAAATGAGAAGGGATATAAAAGAAAATTCATGTGTTTCATGTCTTCATTGTTGAATTGAAAGAGCCAAAGGGAGAAAATCATGATTTTGAGTAAAGAAGGAAAAACAGGGAAAAAAATCGAAGCATCTCCCTGGCGCTGCACACCTGTTCCTTGGTGCTACGCATTAAATCGGCACTGCACACCTATTGCAGTTTTACAGTTTAACTTTGGTATAGAGTTGTGCATTAAAAATGTGTTGTGTACCTATTCCTTGGTGCTGCGCATCTATTAGAGAAACTAGAATCGCCTCAAATCACCTCCAAACTTCCTAAAAAAACCAATTGATGTGTGTTCCAAGCAAGTATATCACTTATCTTTTTAAAGAAGAGTTATGCTTGGTTTCTTGAATGTGTTTGGCTTCCTTTAGAGCAAACCCTAGCTAAATGGTAAACACAAACCCTAACTAATTGCTAAATCACCTCTCACAAGTTATCAAAGATATTTGTTGTTCTCTCTTACTCCATTCATATTGAGTTTTCCCAGTCACATTCCATATCCCCTAAATCATCAAAGTTCACTCCCAAAACCCCACTCTCATTTACCAAACCCTAACCCTATTACACTATTCTCAAACCGTTGTTCCACATCCATAACACCATTCACTCCATTCATTGCCCAAAAGAAACCCAAATTCCTATTCCCCCAAGCATTCACTTCCTCATTACACATTCCTTACTTCATATTTGAAAATATCTTCATTCTCATCTGCTTTCACTTCAAATTTCATCACTCATCATATTACCAAAAGCATGGAGATAGATTCAGATTATGAGAGGGAAGAGGAAACTCTCAGTGATTCTTCCAGATAAGCTCATGTGCCAAGAAAGCCACACAAAGGGGGAAAGATCATCTGGGAGGAGCCCACCACTCTTACAGAATTGCTTGCTTGCCCTCTTGCTGTAGCTAGCTTTAAACACCAGTCAAGTTATCATTTTTGTGAAATGGTAGAGAGGGTAAAATTTCATCATGAGCTTGCTAGGTTGTTTGTTATCCATCTCCATAATGGCCAAGTGAACTTTGTTGGTGTCTCTTTCACCTTGACACCTGCCACCATTTCAGTAGCAACAGGCATCCCTAATGTAGGTGAACAATGGAATAAGGGACAGTATGTGGGAAAAGAACATTATGAACCTTACATTAAGGCTGGATATCACAGTCAAATCAACAGGGTTTTTCCTTTCAAATACTTGCAGAACATTTATGCTCCTCTCATGAAACTCATCATCAAGTATTTCACCTGTGAAGGAAGGTTTTCCCGCCTATATACATATCATATTAGGTTGTTGATGCATTTCACAATAGTAAGGATGATGAACCTCCCTTATATTATATGCAAGAATATTGAGAAGATGGCTCACTATGTGCAAATGAAACCTTTTCCTCAACAACTCAACAATATTTACCACTTCTCACTGATTAAAATTGTTGTCTTGCATAAGATAAGTTTGCTGAATATACCATGGGATACCTTTATTGCCCATGAGATTTTCAAAGGCCCTCAGGTGAGTCCATCAGTGCCTCGGGAGGAAGGAGGGCCATCAGAGGACAGCCAGGTGTTCATGAGACCGAAACTATAGGTGTGCTGGTGTTTGTCACCTATGCGAGAGGCACTAGGATGCTTTTTGCTACTGCCAAGTGAGTACTATCTCCACCAGGGGTGGAAGAGGTCTCATTTTCTTCACCAAACCACAGGCAGATGCTATCTCCACCAGGGGTGGAAAGGGCTTTTCCTTCTTCTCCAGCTAAACAGGTATAGGTTGGGTAGAAACAAAAGGGAAAAGATAAAGGAAAACAAAAGATGCATGCGAAGAGCCTTCCTGAAGGGCAAGATAGAGAGTTTATTTTTATTGAGGAGGATGTCACTGATTTGGGCTCACAAAGCTCAAGACTCCAAGACATGATTATAAAAGAGAAGGAGGCTGAAATTCAAGCCTTATCACTTAAACTTGAGAGGGCCAAATGGATCATCAACTTTCTTGAGAAGCAAAACAAGCAACTGACAGATAATCAAGCTATTATGGAGCTGCAGATGATTAGAGAAAATAGGCAAGAGGCAAAGAAAAGAAAGATCAAGATGACCTCCCTTGAGCAAGAAATTGAGGATGACCATGAGTCATGGTTGGAGAGGGTGAACATTCACCTTGATAAGATGCTTGAGAAAGCCAACAAAGAGAAGAAAATGTTGCGCCATATGGCCTATCACTACCTAACCCAGAACAAGATTTGCAAAGCAAGGATAAAGAGGCTAAAAGCCAAGCTAAAAAGAGATCTGAGGAGCAAAAAAGAGCAATATAAACTCAAGATCTTGGCTAAAGCATCATTGGCTCATTAAAGCACTTAAAAAGGATCATTCATGCCAAATTTCAAGAAATTTGGAGAAAGTTTTGACATTTTTGAATTTTTTAAATTGAAAAACAGGCTTTTCCAATAGGTGGGGACATCTTCTTGCAAAATGGTTTACATTTTTGGAATCAGCATGGAAAAATATGAAGAATTAGAAATAGTGAGGAATTTTGGACAAGTTCTAGGTCTTCAAAAGGGAAAAAAAACACCCAAAAAGTGCCCTCTCTCCCACTTTTTTGTCACACAGGAAGCAGTTTTGGGAGAATCAATTTTTGGAGGGGCAAATGGACTCCAAATTTAGAAATTCAAGTTGTTCCAGAAAGTATACTTGACAAGATTTCCAACAAGTTGTCCTGCACCTGATTTGGACTCAAAGAAAGCTTCCAAAATTTTCCTAGAGAAAGTGCTACGCATTAAAATCTTGGCGCTGTGCATTAAACTGATTTTGCCAATTTTGCCTAATTTTCCAGACTTTTCCTAGTTTTCTTGGGAGATCACTTTTTCCTCATTTTTTGGTAAATGTAAGCATGGTAAATGATGAATTTGATGTAAATATGGTTGAAAATTACTTCATAGGGGGGATACATCAAGTTCCAAGTGGTTTTGAGCTGTAATGAATTGGTTTCCTTGGTTTTAGAGGCAAGTTGTTCCATTGCCTATATTCCTGTTCTTAGTTAGATATGGTTGAAACCACTCGTCTTCTCATTGATTCAACCCTAATAGCTAACTTGAGTAGTTTCCTTGCCTATATCATGTACTTTTTGATTCATTTGTAAAGGTTGGACTTTGGCAGAAGTGTTGGACTCATTGAACATTTGTATCAGTAGTTTGGCAAGGAATAAAACTAGGTTTCATAGCTATTTTTGTGGGATTATTATGACAGTGAGTTTATGTACTATTTCTTCTTTGTAATGAGTTTTTCTAATGTTTTATATGCAACCACATCTCTCTCTCTCTTCTAAACTAAATGAATAAAGGTGAATAGACAAAATACACTAATTTACAGTGCTTTGTCTTGGGAATGCATTTGGTCTTCAATGTTTTCACTGTTTGAAGAGGATTCATAGTTTCTTTATGCCCTCCTCAACCCCTCGGCTGTCTTAATCTACCATCTCAATCCATTGCTAGTACATAAACCCTTGTCTACCTTCCCCCATAGGATATGACTGTAGCCCTGAGTTGATTTCCCAGACCCAATATGCCTTCTCTAATTGATCCAACAACCAAAACCTAAAATCAAACAAAATTCTCTAATCTAATATACTTAGCCTAAAATCAGCATTCATTTCATTCATCTCAAGCCCTAGTTTCCAATATCCTAATCGAGATTAAAAAGGAGAGAGCCCTCTCCCAACCTAGTAGGGCTAGCTACTAGGTTAAGTGTGGTTTGATGTTACCCTAGACCTGCCTTCCTTTAGCTTGAGGTAGATTTAGACACTAACACTGGGCATCCATAAATCGAGGTGGATTTAAAGCAAGGATTGGGCTACTAGGAGTTGATGGAGTAGTTGATGGAGAACTGGGAGTAATAGGTGACTGATGCAGAATGATAAGTTGATGGGGAAGTGCAGGTATAAATGGAGGTGGGGAATGAATTCCAAAGGTTGAAGGGAATAATGATGAACTAAGAGTAGTGGACACCAGTTCAGAAAGCTCAGGGATCTTAGCAATAGTGAGGGATGATTGAGGGGAATTTATGATATACTCATCAATTGACTGGTTTGCCTTCTAGACTTCGAGATCTGCAATAAGCTCTGGATCTAGAACTATGTTGTCAAGTGCACTTTCAGATATGGTTCTAAATAGGGAAAGGACAAACAAAAAATCAAATGGGAGTTCTTCTAAAAACAACCACTCATCAAGGTAAGAATCTACTTTTATTGAAGGTGTGGGACTAACTGAACTTTCTTGTCTTTTAAGTTTTCTTGAAATCAGATTAGGATTATCCACTACTGGGGCGAGATTTGGATCTGGATTTGGCCCTAGTGTACTTTCTCGAAGCCAGTGTGCTCAAATTTCAAAGTTTTATATATTGCTTTACAACTTTCCAATTTAGCCTAGTAAATTCTAAAACTCGTCATCCATAAGCTTAAGAATTCAAATGAAAGATATTACCGGGGTGATGAATCTTTCGTTCCCTAGTATGGTCACTAATATTGTAGTATGTATATGTTTTTGGATTAGCATGAGTTTTTTGGGTTTATAGCTGTTTGTGACCATATTTCCCAATGGATGAGGCACTTGGTCTATGGTGTTCTTGACATCTCCAAGGAGTTGCCATCCCCAATAAGGAAAATGCTAGTTCCAGTCTTCGTAGCCTATCACCAGGGATCAAAATGGGCTCTTATTATGTCTGGTTTTCAAAGATGTTTTGCACATGAGTTTCAGTGCAAATCATGTCCTAAGTATGTCCATCAGAAATAGCTCGGAAAAATATTTGCCACAGTATATCACACTCTCATAACCAGTTTCTAGATCAGAAGATATGATCGAAATGAATGATTGATTCTTGGTTATGCATGTTTTGAGGTCATTTGCTACACATAGGGACACATTTACTACAAAATCAGTTTATGAAGTAATGGACGTGAATTTTCCAAAGTTTGAGAGAGGTTTTTCTTAAACATGACCTTATCTAGAAAAACCTCTTTTAGTTTTGTAACAAGTGTTATGGTTCAAGAGATACGAGTTCATATTTGGCACCTATTTTCAGAAATTCGGCCCAAATTTAATGTCACTGATTCTATCTTGAGGGAGATGGTTGAGCTCAACTCCCTTAGTATAGGGATGAGCTAATTGTGTATATTTTATGAATTTCAGAGTGTAAAAGGTTCAAATTTTTTAGCAAAGGAAAGTTGCTTTGGACTATGTAAAGCTTTTTCTGAATATTATTTTTGATGGAGCAGTTTCTGCCCTTTAGATTTGGGATCCATCATGGTGTTTAATGTGCAGCATGTTTTCCTTGTAAAATCACTTACATACTTTGTTTTTTCTGCTAATTCTTGTTACAACATTATCTAAGGGAAGTGTTAGGAATCCATCCATGCATGATGCTCTTTTTCACAATGATTTTGTTGTTAAATTTAGTGGTTATCTTTGAAGAATCCATCCTTTGTTTGATTCTTTGTTGAGTAACCCTGTGTTTCTTTTTCTTCTAACGCTGCCACTGTAGATCCATCCCTTGATTGATGCCTTTAGAGCAACGGGCTTTCTCCTCTTTCCTTCTCTCATTTACATCTTTTATCTGGCTGAACATTGCACTTATTTTGCCCCAAGTTTGTTGGTAGAAACTAGCCTTGATTCCATAGCCCAATGATCCCTTCTCTTGTTGTTTTCAACCCACAACTTTCAACCAAATCCCCGTACTTCATAGCTAGCCTAAGATTCAGTTATCGCAGCCATGTTTTTTTGGCAAAGAGAGAGCCCTCCCTAGTCTGGAAAGGCTAGATGCTAGATCAAAAACTTGGTCTGTGGTTACCTCGGAATTACCTCTTCTCAGCCTTGAGGTTCATTTTGAGTGCTAACATATTTGCGTCATTGCTGGGGAACAAGGTGATAGATCTTCTTCAGGAAAGATCATTCATGTTGCAGATTTGGTTGTTGATCGTGGACAGCAATTAGACACATTTGAAGGCTGAAACATTCACCTGGCGACTCCAACTCAATTCAGAGATTCTAGCGCTCATTGATCCATTCATGTACTAAAATAATATGATGGTAGGGTATGTGCCAAACCCTATGTTTTGTGAAGTTTTAAAAGAAGTTAGAGATCAGTTATTGGATATTGAAATAGATGAGGTATTTTTCATTAACGTGCTTCAATGTTTGAGATCTCTGAAGTTTCCTCTTAACGATAAAATTGGTTTCTTTGAATTAGTGGTTGAAAAATTTGAGAAGCAGATTGAGTATATAGATGTTCAAATTAAGTCATGTGAATTGCGAGATCCCAAAAAGTTCATGGAAACTCTCCCTCCTTCAAAACAAGAAACAATAGGGTTGCTCGTGGATGTTTGCATTAACAATTTGCAGCTGGAAGCATATGTTAAGGAGTTAGGGCAGCAAACATGGTCTGGTTTCTATGATCATGTTGTGGCATATATGGAGTAGCTTTTCAATTTGAATGACAAACCTGATTGTATTTTGCACAGCCAGACTCATTTTTTGCATGTATGGCTATCAACATTTCCAATTCTATCCTGGTTCAAGCACTCCCTAGCATCATTGTTGCCACAACTGCTTGATTAGTTGGTCTGGCATTACAACATTACTTGATCTATCAATTTTTCATCAGAGTAGGGTCGATTTGTAAATAAATAAGCTGCCCAAGGCAACATTTCAGTTTTCAGTATTTGTTTATGTACATATTCTAGTATGTATATTTTTTTGGATTAATATGAGTTTTTTGGGTTTGTTAAACACACACATGGTAGAAGGAGTATGAAAGATAAAACATGAGAGTACATTTTTTATTAACAAAACATATACATTTATAGTACATGGTTTGACCATTGGGTTACACACCCCAAGGTCTCTTGGACTTCCTTAGTCTATTTTGCTTCCACACTAACCCATAGAGGATTAGCTGTCCAACATTCCCCCCCTTAATCCGAAGGGTTATGTATGAGTCCAAGAAGAGAGTTGTAATATAAAATGTGCAAAAAATGCATGGTAGCACTAGGCTGCATGTGCTCACTGAAATGTTGGTATAAAGGGCGATGGTTTAAGGATGACCACCAACACTGGAATGCTTAGTGTAGTTCTTGGAACTCTTCCAATTCTGGCATGAAGCTCAAGTTTTCTGCTAGAGGAAGTGTTCCTGATGTTTTGAAGAGGGAAACCTTCAACCATGAAAGGGAGGTCTCACCCCGCAGAAAAAGGAGAACTTCAACTTGAAAAGGGAAGTCTCAACTTGTGATGGTTTAAGGATGACCAACAACTCTAGAATGCTTAATGCAATTTTGGAACTCTTGTTGGGCTGTGTTATATTCTTTCCACGACTTACCTACGTAATGAATCGGGGGGTTAGAGGGGGGGGGTAGAGCCCCCGCTTCGTTGCACTGATTGCGCAGCGAGGGGGTCACGGGGGGGTGGCAGCCCCCCCTGTCCGAGGGGTTTGAGGGGGGCAGGTAGCCCCCCTCTACGGGGTCCGAGGCAGTGCCCTGGGAATTTTTTTTTGGACCCTATATTAGTTTGGGTGAACCTACCTATGGTTTTCGGTCCATGGTTTTGTACGTGATGGTTTTCGGTCCATGGTATTGTATGCTTCGGCATGTATAAAGGAACATAATGAAAAATCAAGCTGGTAGTCCTAGTTTTGGGATCCAGTGGGAAATCTTTGTGTATATGTGTTTTATGTGATGCTCTCACATTTTTATTTTTCCTGTGATTTAGAATTCGTATGCAGGTAATTTCTGTACGGGGTTAAAACCTACAACTCTTCCATGTCTAGCAAGAAGATGAAGTCTTCTGCTAGAGGAAGTGTCCCCAACTATATTCCTGGAATTATTCTGAAATTGGTAAGAAGCTGAAGTCTTCTACTAGAGGAAGTGTCCCCAACTTGATACCTAGAATTCTTTTGAAACTGGCAAGAAGCTGAAGTCTTCTGCTAGAGGAAGTGTCCCATATTACCAACTGAAGGCATGCTTAGGGGCATCTTTGTCTTTGGCTACAACTCTGAAAATAGTGTGGCAGGTTGTGACTTAGGCTCGCTTGATGTAACTTTGAAGCTTGTAGATGACCATCATTTCCCCCTTGTCAGATACAAGGTGAGAAGATGGAGAAAAGTCAACTGCAAGGTTGTTCAATACTCTGGAACATGTTTGGACATATGACTGAAATATCTTCTTGGCTGTTGATGCCCATTGCCAAGAAGTGATCCATCCAAGATGAATCTTTTTTCTTGCAATAGGCTTGTTTCTAAAGCATCTGTTTGAGGAATGACTAGTTTTATGACAATGCTTACATGGATGAAGATCAAAACAGTGATCTTTCATATGGCCAACTCAGTCACAGTGTTGGCATTTCACAATTTGTTGACGTGGATGAGGGGCAGAGTCTGGAAAAGCTGAAGGTGAATTGTCATGAAGGAATCCAACACTTTGAAATTGGATGGGCTTTGAGTAATCTAGAATATGAAATAACACGTCCTTGTCATATCCAAGACTAGTTCTGTGCTTGTTGTGGACAAGCTCTTCCCAAGGTCTGATGATGGGCTTGGGAAGTGCAAATTGAACTTTTGCATCTGCATGTAATTTTTTCGCTTTATTGGGTACTAAATTTGAATGAACTATAACATTATCGACTTGCTACTGATAGGTGGTTGTCTCAATGTTATGAACAAAAACAGGTTCAAAATGATGTCTGTTTTGATGTAGCTCTTATTGTTATAGCTATGATTCAAGCTGTAAGAAATCAAATTTTTTTTGTACATCTTGTAAACAACTGTGAATATCGGTGAGAAAATCCTTGATATTTTTGATTGTATTATCCATAGTAGAGAGTATTAGATTGTCTAGTGACTCTAGTATTGCACCAATTGGAGCCATTTTTAACCTCAAAAAATAGTAAAACAATGGGGATCTCAACGCACTCCAAAATTTGATACAATGCTAGTCTCCACTCTCCAATTAGTTCAAATATCAAAAACCCCACATGCTATAACTCTTTAGCTAAACTAAACATGATTTCCATAAATAAGAATTTCACTACATAAGATATTGGTTGCACCAATCCTTTCCTAGTCTAGCCCAATTTTTCAAATAAAAGGTGGCTTACAAACTTGTACATAATCTCATAAAATGCAAAGCTAAAAACACATAAGGAGTGGCTTACATTTTCCAATTTTGAAATGACAGATGATGAAGTGCTCACCCCTAAAACCCCGGGGTGAAACCTTGTTACAAGTTTTTCCAAAACAAGTGCTTATAATATCATCAATTTCTTCATAAAAATAAGCAAGATTGTAGTGAATGGCAGCACTCAAAAAACACGCATCTTAAGTACAAAAACTTAGCACATTCAGGAGGCCATCACTGATAAGTGGGTCTTGTGGTGTCTTTGTTAGCCCTTACAGGAAATAATCATCTTTTCTCCACAAAATGAAACTACTGATCTTTTGTCCAAGAACAATTATTTCAACTGCATTTTCACAATATTTCAAAAGTAATAATAGATTTCGATGACAAAGAGTGCCCACAAATAATGCAGTACTAGGACCTCATCTGAAAGAAGGAGGTTTTGATGATGTATGAACAATTGATTGTCTTTTACTTTTTGAATTTAGATTGGTTATGAGGTTTTTGGTAGCCGCGTTAAACTTGACGGCATACTGGTGAAATGATGGAACATTCCTGTACAAAACATGAAATTATCTACAGTGGAGGACTAAACAGGCCCCGTATATATCTAAGTCGACAACAATGGTAGAATTAAAAATATCCCATCACTTATTGAAAATGATGGATCAAGAAATCGACTAAAGATCATTCCCTTGAAAATAAAGGTACGCCATTAAATTCCACGACTATGCATTACCCTTTTCTACTTGTCCATAAAATGAATACAAGTCATTATTGGCCGCTAGCTACTTCTTTCAAATGAGCTCTCATGATGGCTACAAGCTCTGAACATGCGTCGAGACAAAGTTCCAAAGCCTCAGATACCCTTGTGCTAGACCACTCTCTAGTAATAATTAGCTTAGTGATTTCATTCCGAGAGGGCATGCATGCCACCATCAATCCCCCATCTTGACAATTTTCCTCCTCTGTGGTTGGATCAATGATAAGACTTTTACCGATAGATCAATAAAATAATGGTCCGAGTGGTGGTGGCCACACAACGTTATATCCCACGTATATGTAGAGGTGATGTTTATGGAGAGATTTTAACTTACCCACAGTGTATCAATTGGAGCAACAACACAGTGTATTAAAACCATCCAAAAATTGAAGGAAGTTTACAACAACAAAAGCCATAAACCACAAAATCTTAGAGAATGCATGAGTAGTGGCAGTGGGCACAACATTCAAAATGTTGAAGTAGAATGAGAATAGAGGAATGGCAGGCTTCCGATATGCCTAACCTTCATGGTTTAGGGCAATCTCGATTAGGCAATGTTCAGTGCCCAAACCAATTCATTGTGTCAATGTCAAGCATTGTTCACCATGGCAAGCATGAACCCACAACCACGTACATCATATGGAAACAATGCCAAGTCCTCAAACAATGCACAACAACAACCAATCAACCAGCATATTCAATGTAGATTTTTTTTTTTTTATCCGAACAAAAACTATACGTACTGTATATAAATAACCGCACCAAGAGATATATCTGTTGGGTGTGGAGCCTGCTTATCTTCTATATTCAAAGGTTTTAGCCAAATGTATACCCCAGGAATACTATACACCCCTCCATGCGGGGGGGGCTTTTCCCCCTAGCGGGGGTCCGAGGGGGGCTAATCCCCCCCGAGCTAGGGGGTCCGGGGGCTAGCAAGGGTTCGGTGGCAATGCCCCCGAAGCTAAAAATAGATGTAAACTTGCCTTGTAAAAGTCTAGTAATTTCTAGTCAATCTGGGATGTTCATTAGGCGAATGATCTAACGGTAGAAGTTATGTTTAATTTAGGGTTTTTTTCCCTAGAAGGAAACCTCTCACTATATATGAGGGAATTGTATTGTGTCTATGTATATTTGTATTCTGAGTGAGGAAGAGAGACAAGATTGAGAACGAAGAGGGCCTTACGACGGATCTGGTGTAGGTTTTATCTCTTCAGTTTACTGGATAATATAATAAAATAAGGACTGGATGTTTCTCCGTGGATGTAGCCCAAACTGGGTGAACCACGTATATCTGTGCCTCTCTTGTTTTATGCATTTTCTGTGTTTATATTTCTGCAATATATTATGTGTTCCATTGCTCTATAATATATAATTTTCTAACAACTGGTATCAGAGCCGAAGGTTTATTTGGCTGATAACTCACAGGAGAGAATGGTTCCTGGTTCAAGTGGGAGAAATGGCGGAAGATGGTAGGTTTAGGGTCGAAAAATTCAACGGCCAAAACTACCAGCTGTGGAAGATGCAGATGGAAAATTATTTGTATTAGAGAGATATGTACCTACCATTGAGCAGAAAGATAAAGAAGTCGATGAGTATGACAGACATAGAATGGGATATTACTGACAGAAAAGCACTTGGAACAATACGGCTGTGCCTAGCGGCATCGGTAGCGTTTAATATTTCAAAGGAAACGACAATAGAGGGTTTAATGTTGACATTGGCCAAACTATATAAAAAACACTCGGCCTCAAATAAGGTATTGCTTATGAAGTTTTTATTTAATATGAAGATGTCAAAAGGTGGATCTGTTGTAGGCCATTTAAATTATTTTAATACAGTCATAAGTCAGTTACATTCTGCAGGGGTAACTTTTGATGATGAAGTTAGGGCTCTGTTATTTCTATGCTTATTGGTAGAAAGTTGGAATGGTTTAGTTATGGCCATTAGTAAGTCTATCTTTGGATCTAGTACTTTAAAGTTTGATGATGTTGTTAGTGCAATCCTTAGTGAGGAAATGCGATGGAAAAGCTCCGGTGAGACATCAAGTAATGCTTTGACTACAGAGACTAGGGGAAGAAAAATGGAAAGAGGAAAGAGCCCAGGATATCACAGTAAGTCAAGAAAAGGTAGATCCAAGTCTAGATCAGGGATAGTGTGCTGGAAATGCGGGAAGAAAGGACACCTAAAGAAAGACCACAAGTCTCAGAAGGGAAAAGAAGGAGACGCACAACAAGAAAACAATCATGAAGTGAATGTAACAAGTGATGTGTTGCAAGATGCCTTGATTCTTTCATTAGAAAATATTATTGATGGCTGGGTGGTAGATTTAGGCGCTTCATTCCATGCCACACCTGATAGGAAACATTTTCGTGATTATGTTCAAGGAGATTTTGGACAGGTTCGATTGGGTAATGATAAACCCTATAAAATCGTTGGAATGGGTATAGTTTTCATAAAATAGAAAAATGGAAATCAATGGCTATTGAAGGAGGTAAGGCATGTTCCAGATCTGAAGAAAAATCTAATTTCAACATGGTATTTCGGAGGTGAAGGTTGTGTAAGTACTTTCACAGATAAAATCTGGAAGGTCACTAAAGGATCCCTGGTAATAGCGAAAGGAGGAAAGGTTGGTACATTGCATTTATGCAATGGTATTTCTAATTCTGTTAATGCTTTAATCTCTACAGGAGAAGATACAACATTGTGGCATCATAGGCTCGGGCACATGAGTGAGAATGGGATGCAGGTTCTTCATTCAAGAAATTTATTGCTAGCTTTGAAGCATGTTAATTTAAAATTTTGTGAGAATTGTGTTTATGGAAAACAAAAGAGTCAGATTCCTTAGAGTCGGGAAAGAAAGGAAGATCGAAAAATTAGAGCTTGTGCATACAGATGTATGGGGACCTGCTCAGGTATCATCTCTTAGTGGCTCTCATTATTATGTTACTTGTATTGATGATGCAACCAAAAAAACTTGGATTTATTGTATTCGAAATAAATCTGATGTATTTGATATTTTCAAGAAATGGAAAGCTTTGGTTGAAAATGAGACAAGAAAAAGGTTGAAGTGTCTCAGATAAGATAATGGAGGTGAATATTTCAGCAAAGAGTTTGATGAGTACTTTTCAGAGAATAGAATTCATAGAGAGAACATAGTTCCATGAACACCACAAGAAAATGGTGTGTTAGAAAGGATGAACAATATAATCATGGAGCATGCAAGGTGCAAGAGATTGCATGCAGGATTGCCTTTACAATTTTGGGCAGTTGCTGTAGATACTGCTATTTATCTAATAGATAGAGGGCCTTCAAGTTCCTTAAATGGTGGTATTCCAGAGGAGGCATGGATAGGTAAAAAGGTAAACTACTCATTTTTAAATACTTTTGGTCGTGAAGCCTTTGTCCACATTAATAAATAAAATAGAACAAATCTTAAGGCAAAATCAAAGAAATGTACCTTTATTGGTTATGGTGTTAACGATTTTGGTTATCGCTTATATGATTATGAAAAATCACAAAATCATTAGGAGCATAGATGTAATATTTAATGAAAAGGTCCTTTATAAGAATCAGTTGCAAGAAAAGAAACAGGAAAAAGAAAATAGAGAATACACAGTGCTTGACGATATCACAGGAAAAGTGATGGTTCCTGAAAATCATAATGATCAATAGCTAGAACAACAACCACAAGATCAACAAGCACTTCAAACACCTGAAAGTGGTGTTAGAAGATCTACTAGGATAAGTAGACCTCATGAACGATACTCTCCTTCATTATATTATGTATTGTTGACTAACTCTGGTGAACCAGAATGTTATGAAGAAGCAGTGCAGGTAGAAGCTAGGAAGAAGTGGGAGCAAGCCATGAAAGAAGAGATGGAATCCTTAGCACATAACTAGACTGGGAATCAATTAGGTTGCTTGTAGGTAAAACAACATTGCAGAATAAATGGGTTTACAAGTTGAAGGAAGAATATGGAGGTAGGAAAAGGTATAAAGCTAGACTTGTGGTGAAAGGGTTTGCACAGAAAAAGGGTATAGATTTTGATGAGATATTTTCTCCTGTTGTGAAAATGACTTCAATCGGAACTATTCTAAGTCTAGTAGTAGTTGAAGATTTGCATCTTGAGCAGTTAGATGTAAAGACAACCTTTCTCCATGGGGATTTGGAGGAAGAGATATATATGCAGCAGCCACAAGGATATGAGGTAAAAGGGAAGGAGAAACTAGTGTGCAGGTTGAAGAAGAGTTTGTATGGCTTAAAACAGGCTCTAAGGAAGCGATATCTAAAATTTGACAAGTTGATGTCTGAACAAGGTTATCCTAGGTGTCACTCTGATCATTGTGTTTATCTCAAAAGGCAAAATGATGGCAGTTATATTATATTGTTATTGTATGTAGATGACATACTTATTGCAGGTTATAACATGCGGGAGATAAATGTGCTCAAAAGAAAATTGTTAATTCATTTGCAATGAAGGATTTGGGTGCTGCAAAACAAATCCTTGGTATGAGAATAAATAGAGACAGGAAAAATTGCAAATTAACATTGTCTCAAAGTGAGTACATATAAAAGGCGTTGAAAAGGTTTAATATGCAGAATGCAAAACTAGTTGGTATACCTTTGGCTAGCAATTTCAAAATAAGTAAGGAGGTGTGTCCCAGGACTTAGGAAGAAATGGCTCATATGTCTAAAGTTCCATATGCATCAACAGTTGGAAGCTTAATGTATTCAATGGTTTGCACAAGGCCTGATATTGCACATGCAGTGGGAGTTGTAAGTAGGTACATGAACAATCCAGGAAAAGAACATTGGATGGCGATGAAGTGGATTCTCAGGTATTTGAGACGTACCACAAATCAAGCATTATGCTTTGGTGGTTCAAACATTGCTCTACAAGGATATGTTGATGTAGATATGGCAGGTGACAGAGATAACAGGAGGAGCACTACAGGATATGTATTTAATGTAGGTGGAACAACTGTCAGTTGGGTTTCAAAAATCGAAAGTGTTGTTAGACTTTCAACAACAGAAGCAGAGTATGTTGCTGCTACAGAGGCTAGTAAAGAAATGATTTGGTTACAAAGGTTTCTGGATGAATTGGGTAAAAAGATGGAGTTGGGCAGGTTATACAGTGACAACCAGAGTATCATACATCTTGCAAAGAACTCTGCATTTCATTCCAAGACTAAACATATACAACTCAAGTAGCATTTCATATGATCAGCATTGGAAGATGACAGTTTAAGCTAGAAAAGATATACACTAGCCAGAATCCTGCAGATATGTTAACAAAAGTTGTAACCAGGGAGAAACTAAGAATCTTCTCAGTTTCAATTGGTCTTCAAGTATGATGAAGAAGATGAGAAACAACCAGGCCCAAAGAGGAGTCATTGTCTAGCAAATGAAGTAGCAGTGGAGTTGCTATAATCAGTTTCTAAGTGGGAGATTGTTGGTTGTGGAGCCTGATTATCTTTTGTATTCAATGGTTTCAGCCAAATGTATACCCTAGGAAGACTATACACCCCTCCACATGGGGGGGACTTCTCCCCCCCGCAGAAGTTTGGGGGGGGCTAATCCCCCCCGGCTGGGGGGTCCAGGGGTCAGCAGTCCCCCGATAGGGATGTAAATTTTCCTTGTAAAAGTCTACAAATTTCTAGTCAATCTAGGCCATTCATGAGGCAGATGATTTGATGGTAGAAGTTATGTTTAATTTAGGGTTTTTCCCCTAGAAGCCAACTCCTCACTATATATGAGGGAATTGTATTGCGTTTATGTATATCTGTATTCTGAGTGACTAAGAGAGAGGAGATTGAGAACGAAGAGGTTGTTACAGCGGATCTGTTGTAGGTTGTATCTCTTCAGTTTGCTGGATAATATAATAAAAGAAGGACTGGCTATTTCTCCGCAGATGTAGCCCAAACTGGGTGAACCACGTATATATTTGTGTCTCTCTTGTTTTATGCATTTTCTGTGTTTATATTTCTGCAATATATTATGTGTTCCAATGCTCTGTAATATATAATTTTCTACCAATATCCACATTCCCGCACCAAGAAATATGACCAACACATACCATTATTAAACGAACAGCCATTAAAAAACTCGGTGCATAATGAAACAGTGTCAACACGGCTTCCAAAAATTTATGTAGGTTTCTACAGCTTCAAGCTTTGAACAACTACTCTTTGAAGAAATTCAAGCCATGAATATCACAACCCGATTATTGGAGTTTTGACCAGCATTCACCAGCAATGTCTAGTCCTCAGAAAATTCAACGCAAATTTTGTTTTAACACTTTAATACCAGGAAGCAACCGCATCACACCACCTTTGGCATAACAGTGAATATCGTTACCCTAGAGAGGAGTGCTCTTAGACTATTAGAACCAAGAGCAACAACACTTTTATATGGAGGTGAATAATATATAGAGAGTAGCGTATTGTATGCAGAGAGCAGTGTTTTGTATGCAGGTGAATAATAGTGAATAGTGTGTTAAGGCCAGTGGAAGTGTCAAAGCTGCCATGCTAGCTAGTCTACATAGTATTCAGAACATAGGTGGAATAGGGAGTTACAAAGTAGAGGGAAGCCAAAAATGGTGCTGGAGAAGTGACAGAGGTTGTAGCTAGAATTTAGCTGAGAAAATATTCTTGAAATGCAGAAGTAGTGGCAGAAATGACCCACACAGAATGGCCATAAAACGAATGGCTTAAAGTAATTATGGAGGGCAGGAATACACCTGCTCTGATACCATATTAAACACACACATGGCAGAATGATTATGAAAGATAAAACATGAGAGTACATTTTTATTAACAAAACATATAAATTTATAGTACATGGTTTGACTGTTGTGTTCCACATCGCAAGGTCTGTTGAACTTCCTTAGTCTATTCCGCTTCCACACTAACCCATAGAGGATTAGGTGTCCAACAGGGTTTACAACTATTTGTAACCGTATTACACAATGGATGAGGCACTTGGTCTATGGTGTTCTTGACACCTCCAAGGAGCTGCCATCCCCAATAAGGCCAATGTTAGTTCCTGTCTTCACAGCCTGTCACTAGGGATCAAAATGGGCTCTTACTTTGTCTGGTTTTTAGAGATGTTTTACACATGAGTTTCAATGCAAATCATATCCTAAATATGTCCATCAGAAGCATATTGGAAAAGTATTTACAACGGTTATCACATTCCTGTAACTGATTTCCGGATTAGAAGATATGATCGAAATGAATGAATGATTCTTGGTTATGCATGTTTTGAGGTCATTTGTTGCACACAGGGACAAGTTTACTACAAAATCAGTTTATGAAGTAATGGACATGAATTTTACAAAAGTGAAAGATTTTTTTGTCAATCACATACCAAAAAAAAAAACCTCCTTCATTTTATGCATATGTGTTACTATGTAGGAGATATGTAGTGATATTTGAAGCCTACATTAAAACAAAACAAATTTTGCATTTGTTTTACTGTTTTAGTCATTGTAGTGCGGTGCCATTTTACAACATATGGAAAGTAATTGTAAGACAACCAAGGAGGTTTTTGTCAAAAACGAGCCATATAACAAAAACCTCTTTTAGTTTATTCAAAACTTTTGTGAATTGGAATATTTGACTAGATCATTACAGCCTATTTTTACAGATTTAAATATTAAATGATTTCCTGTTTTAGAGATTATTTTGTGGCATAGATTCCGAGCAACTGGAAACGAATTTCAAAAATTCGAGAGAGGTATTTCTCTAACATGACCATATCTACAAAAACCTCTTGTGGTTTTGTAATAGGTGTTATGGTTCAAGAGGTACGAGTTCATCTTTGACACCTATTTTTAGAAATTCGGTCCAAATTTAATGTAATTGATTCTATCTTGAGGGAGATGGTTGAGCTCAACTCCCTTAGTACAGGGATGAGCTAATTGTATATATTTTAAGAATTTTAGAGTGTAAAAGGTTCAAATTTTTAAGTAGAGGAAAGCTATTTTGGACTATGTAAATCTTTTTCTGAATATTATTTTTGATGGAGCAGTTTATGCCCTTTAGATTTGGGATCCATCACGGTGTTTAATGTGCAACATGTGTTCCTTGTAAAATCACTTACATACTTTGTGTTTTATTCTAATTCTTGTTACAACATTATCTAAGGGAAGTGTTAGGAATCCATCCATGCATGATTCTCCTTTTGCAATGATTTCATTGTTAAATGTAGTGGTTATCTTTGTAGAATCCATCCTCTGTTTGATGCTTTGTTGAGTAATCCTATGTTTATTTTTCTTCTAATGCTGCCACTGTAGACCCATCCCTTGATTGATGCTTGTAGGGAAACGAGCTTTCTACTCTTTCCTTCACTCATTTACATCTTTTATCTAGCTGAACATTGCACTTACTTTGTCCCACGTTTGCCGACATAAACTAGCCTCGATTCCATAGCCCAATGATCCCTTCTTTTGTTGTTTTTGACCCACAACTTTCAATCAAATCCCCATACTTTATAGCTAGCCTAAGATTTATTTATCATAGCCACATTTTGTTGGAAAGGAGAGAGCCCTCTTTGGTCTGGCAAGGCTAGATGCCAGATCAAAAGCTTGGTCTATGGTTACCTCTGAATTGCCTCTTCTCATCCTTGAGGTTCATTCTGAGTGCTAACACAAGTCATCAATCTTCGGTAATGGGTAACTATTCTTGATGGTCACTTTATTCAACTTCATGTAGTCAATGCATAATCTAAGAGTACCATCCTTCTTCTTCACAAACAATATTGGTGCACCCCAAGGTGATACACTTGACCTAATGTATCCATTTTCCAACATTTCCTTCAACTGAGAATTAAAATCTACCAACTCTTGTGTACTCATCTCGTAAAGTTCTTTTGAAATTGAAGCTACCTCTGGCACTAACTCAATATAAAAGTCTACCTCCGTGTGAGGTGGAAACTTTGAAATTTCCCCAGGAAATACATTCTGAAACTATTGTAGAACGGGGTACCTAATCAAAACACCTACATCTCAACTTCCTTACCTTTGTCACTAAAGATATGCATTGCAAATATCACACACTCTTTTCTACAACTGTGCATTGCCTACATAGATGTCAGGATCCTAATTGATGTGGCTTTCTTCTTTCCTAGTAAGACTCTTCGTTCCCCATTGTCATCCACACAATCAATGGCTTTGTCAAAACAATCCACGTTGTTCCTACAAAGGTACAACCAATCCATGCCCAAAAAAATACTATATGATCCCAATGGTACTAAATTCAATGTGTTGTGGTATACATTCCATTCAACTCTAATTCACAAGATCTTACTCAAATATGAACTCGCTTCTTTTTACCTGTAGCCAACTACACTAACCAAGATTCTGCACTCACTTCTTTATTAAAACCACACTTATCCACCAAGTAAGGACTAGCATAACTATAATTAGATCTAGGGTCAATCAAAATAGAAACAACTTGATCACAAAGCTTACCATCGATCTCAATTATAGATTCCTAATGGTCTGCCTATATATTATCTAGTGATGCATAGATACAAGGAACTCTCTAAGAAACATACCCAATAGTCTGCGCTTCCTGTGCACTATATATCTAGGGCCTGCCACCTTTATTTTGTGGAAAATATCTCTTAAGGTATTCCTTACCACATGTACAACACTCCAACCGTCTAATACCCTCATATTTATGTTGTTGTTGTGACCCATGTCCCTATCTAGCTGCATTGAATTGATTTTGTTGTGTTGCCTTTTCTTTCTCTTCTACATTTTGAGGCCTTGTTCTTTTCATCTACCATTTACCCTTACCCTTATACTTATCCTTCCCTTTCCATCCTTGTTGAGATTCATTCTTACACTTTGATTGTTCCTAACAGTGATTAAATTTCTTAATAACTTCCTCAAGTGACTAAGGTTCATCATACTCAATCTAATATGTAAATTCTAATGGCAAACCACTGACAAATAATTGAACTTTAGCCTTACCATCTTTAAGATACGATACATAGCACAATAGCTCTAGGAACTTGGTCGTGTACTCTTCATCTATCATTGACCCCATCTTTAGCTCATAGAATTATTTGACCTTACTGTTGTAGTACCTTTCTGACAAGTACTCCTTCCTGAAAATCCTCTTGAACTCATGCCAACTCAATTCCTCCATCCTGATGTCTCTATCTCGCTTAACATCTTCCCACCATATGTCAGCGTTACCTTTCAGGCTAAAGGTAGAAATTCTGACCTTTGTGTTTTCTATGTACTCATGCAACTCAATGAACTTGTTCATCCCAAGTATCTAAGGCTCTGCATCTTCTGGCTTCTTCAATTCTCCATCAAAAGTAGGTAGTTTTGATTTCTTAAACCCATCTAGAATGTATCCCCTATCACTCCTCCTGTAAGGATGATAATGATGACGATCACGATTTGTATCAGAACCATAACTAGAATAATACATGTATCCATCACCTCTCCTATTCGGAGTATACAACAACCTTCCATCTCTCACTGTTCCATCTTTATCTTACCCATGACCACCATGAGACATATTTCCCTATACCCCCTTAGTTCCTTCCTCCCATCCATGGCTGACCCAAAGTGTTCCTTGTCGCTTCAATTATGACAAACTTTGGAGTATTGCATTAACCTCGACTTGTTTCTCTTGTGCTTGCATGATTTTGTTATTGTCTGCCTTAAAACTCCTTATTTCTTCCTCATGTTTCTCAATGTGTATGTTAAGTCAGAAGAGTTCCCAACACCATGCTTCTTATCTAATTCATAGGGAAAATCTTTGTGTTCTACCATCTTGCTAGTCATTTGATCTATATCTTGCAAGGCGTACTATGTCAGCTAAACCAAATCACATTAAACCAATGTACCTTATCATAATTCGGGGAGGATATCACATATGGAAGATCAACCAATTAGCATAGTACATGTATAACATAATCATGAAAACATATATACATATAATACATAAGCATATAACCATGTAACCATCAATGTAGGTAGAGTCAATCATCAATGCATGATCATGTCAACTACACATACCATGAACTCATGTATGACAAAAACAACCATACCAATGAAGAATGACAATACACAAACATAAACAACATGTAACCAATCATACACTCATGACGACACACTTCAAAACAACAACATTCTATTTCACATGGTGACATCACTACAATCATGACCGACACCATGCATATGCATCAAGCATATAAACCAAAAGGATGATTAACATACGTGCAATTTACATGAATGAATGATCAATATAAACTGCCCATCCAGCCCAAGGGGTGAACCATGCTCTAATACCACTCTGTAACACCCTCCTCCCACATCTACCCAAGTAACCAGCCAATCGGAGTAAACATGTGACGAGAGTATACTATGATGGGATTAAACCTCCTATGTGACCTTAATGAAGTGGAATGGATGGAAACATGACATACAAACCTTCCACATCAGCAAAAGGACTCCCAAGAACCTTCCCAACAATTCTGAGAACCAACCACTAGGTCCCACTGAGTTTTTAGACCAATTAACTCTTGAACTCTCTCATGCTATGGGAATGCTAGTGTCCAAAGGACTCTAGACGCTCCCACAACATGGCATGCCGACATTTAGAGACTATTTTTCTCAGTGTTGTGCCAACATCCCTAGGATTTGAGCCACTTTTTCAAGCTCAAAGTCCAGGTCATAGCCTAGAATTAAATGACACCTTCATAACAAAAAGATCACAAGGTAATGATGTTACAAGTGCAATTACTTGAACAAGGGCTTAACTAGAACCTTATTAGCCATGAAATGCATTTCATCAAACATATCACAAATATGTAATCTATAGTTGTAAATAATAGATTTAAGCATAAGGTCTCATACTTATCTAAGAATCTCTTAGAAGCATTGTTCCCTTATATCATTAGTTGCATTATCATTTTTTAGGTCATAGTTACATTGTTCATTCATTTACAAATCAAAACATGGGGAAATCCATACATCATCATTGTCATAATACATGCTTATAACCGACATAATGACAACATAAATATCAAGAACTAGTACATTTATACATAATATATAAAGGAGAGAACCTCTCATTAATGAATGCAAAATCCAACCCAAGATGGGACTACCACATTCCACCTGACCATAGAATGGATGAGCCGATTCTCTCTTCAGCCATTCACCCTTGTGTTGTATTCCAAGCATGAATTTGGGACACAAACCAAAAGAACCAACCAGGGCATCCTGATGCTAAACCACCTCACCCTCGTCAATAGAAACCAGGCTTTACCATAATCCATCCCAAATCATTAGGCCAACATAATAAACATGTAATAACAGGCTTTACCATAATCTCTGCCAGATCACTAGGCCAAAAAAGGCATGGATGCCTCCAGATTTATCCACCTACATCGTGAGGAATTTTCTTGTCTCCTAGTCTCTTAGGCTTTATTGCAATCCACAGCCCGATCCAAGGATCACTGGGCCCTAAAACGAGACACCACCCTTTAGGATTTACCATATATCTCTCCATTCACCATCAAGGATTCCTAGAAGTAATCAAGGAAAAACACCTCTTGGCTTTATTGTATATCCCACCATTCACCGACAAGGATTCCTAGGCCCACCAAGGCAACATAAAATCTATATTTATTGCAACTGATAGTTTGGTTCAGGGGTTACTAGGCCATGTGTTCTATTATTTGGATATCCACCTCACTGACCTTCGAATCCATTCGACAATCCAGCTCAACCAAAACATGAGAACCCCATCACACCATGACTATCTGGAAATGGAAAGGCTAGGATGAAAACACTATCACACCTAGAAAAACCCATGCCATAATAGCAAAAGAACCACATTCAATACCATCCATGGAAAATATAGGAAGGAAAACACACATGCAAATAGATACCTGTGAAGAATGCTAATGTAGATTCTTGATTGTGCTCTTCCTTACTTTCTCCTTTCTTCCTCTTGCCTTCTTTTCCTTCCTTGATCCAATGCCAAAGTGCTCCAAGAAAAATCTGTGTCCAAGAGAGAGAGAAAGAGAGAGAATAATGAGAAAGCTCCAGAATTGACCCGACAAAAGGTACCAACTGATCCTCATAATCCTTTTTATTAATTAGGCCTATGTTTTTCTTCATTTTCCATTATTTTCCTTCATTCTACTCCTCACATGCAACTTGTGACCTTTAACCTTCCTTTTCTCCTAATTTCCACTATTTTCAAAAATAAATGTGCCAAAAATGACATTTTGCCTTTCCAAAGCCTTAGCCATTTCCTTTTCCAATTTCCTTACCCATAATAAATGAACTCAACACCCACACTAGGATGCTCTCCCTAACATTCAACTTGGAATAAGTGTTCCATCAACTGTGGTTATTATTTTTCCTTTATTAGCTTTTATTACATGGAATTTTCACGAGGGTTGTTACACTCCACATGGGGTGTTTCCCTTTTTTCCTATAGTTATGTTCATTCCATAGATTTTTTTCAGGTTGTTCCTTTGGATTGGGTGTTCCCTTCACATGAATCATAATCTGAGAGGATTTATTTTGTTGATATATTTCCTTTTCTCTAGGCCTTTGTCTCCTTAATTTTTGAAGCTCTAATTTAACTATTGGTTCTTTTTTCTAGGTTTGGTTGTTGCTGTCATTTTTACTGAATTACTATAATTTATTTTTATATGATTTAAAACTAGGTTATTCTTTCCTTTTGTTTAGAATACCAATAGACAAAGGTTGTTTTCCTTTTTCCTTTTTCTACAATGGTAGGCTTCGAGTCTTTCAAGGCTTCCTGGGTTCCAAATAAAGTCTTACTATCTGTGTCACTAAATCTTATCCAATGGATAGATTGCTTCAGACTATTCAATACATTAGAAACAATTGTCCTTATTAGCCTTTGATGGGCTTCGAAGTCATTACTATATCCTTTTATTTTTCCATTCATTTCATTCAAGGATTGTGATAATAAGTTGGGAATTCTTAGGGTTTGAGCCTTGATTGCAAATGGCCCTAGTGTCTATGTTGGTATAAAAACCTAAATTGGTAGGCATATACCATATTAAATATTCCCTCATAAGAAATTTACATTAGTAGGTGGTAAGATTTCACCTCATTCAAAGGGGGTGATAGGCTCTCCCTCTTAATCTGATTTTTATCTTCTATAAAATCTTTGTTGGGTAGGAAAAAGATTCTTTTTTGGAAAGAGTTGTCATGTTCCTTTCTTATTTAGGCACAAGGGAGACCTTGAGGGATACTATTTACTTTGTTAATTTCTTCTTTATTAATAGTAATTTCTAGTCCTTTCACTACTATGGTATACTCTTGTTTTACATTCTTATAAATGCGATGTATGTACATTGACCACCTCCCAAATATAATCTATGTAGACATGATTTCTTGGTTGATTCGTCTTCTTGTGGTCTTACTCCCTCACCATAACTAAAAAAGGCCACTTAATAATGGATTTTCCATCTCAAATGAGGGTAGTAGTGAATTTCATTTCTTGTATAATTTAGTTTAAATTCACACACCTACTCCATCACACTCCTATTTTCTTTTCATGATCTCAAAATAGTTCCAAATATGCAACACCTTATATTTTGCGTGAAACATACACAACCATTAAAAGGACATGCATTTTTGAACTAGTTGGCACAAGCATTTGAAAAAATGAAATTTGATATTTGAATATTATTCTTTGTCAAGTGATTGCAAAACAATTGAAAGAAGTGATATACATAAGTTAGGTCATGTCACTTAACACCAATTATGTAGAAGAGATACTCCTTCAACATAAACCTATATTTTCCAGTATCAGACCCATGCCTATATGTAATATGGATTGTAATTTTGACATACTCTAAGTGATAATATTGGCTTTGAATTCCATTTTGTGGTTTAAGGGTGTATTTCTCTATAATAAAAACATATACAAATACATTCTTAGAAATAAAAATTGCATGTTAAAATACTAGCATCAAACCATAATTTGAAAAAAAAAAGATACTATTTAAGTACTCATTACTAACCTTGTACTTTAACTGAATACCATTTTTTTCATTTTCTCTCTAGGCTCAACGTCATATGTGACATATTTGAAGGTTTAAAAGTTATATTCAATCTTCCCAAATTCATACTCATCACTCACATGGATTCCCTTTATATGTAATCTCATTTCTAGAAGTTGGATTCTCCTTTTATAAAAATCTACATTTTTTCCATACCTACCATGGACTTTTATTTTACTTACTTTCCATTATGGCTATGTATTTTTACATACAATGATTCCCCTATCTCCCACCCCATTCTCTCTCTCTCTCTCTCTCTCTCTCTCTCTCGCTCTCTCTCTCTCTCTCTCTCCCAATCTCTTTCTCTCTCTCACTCTGTCCCTCCCTCCCCTTCTATCTCTCTCCCTCTGTCCCTCCCCTTATCTATCTTTCTCCCACCATTATCCACTCTCTCTTCCTCTCAATCCCCCTCTCTCTCTCCCCCCACCCCTCACTTGCCCCCTTCTCTCTCTTCCTCTCACTCCCCATATTCTCTCTATATTTCTCTCACCCTCCCTCTCTATCTCTCCCTCTCACTCTCTCTCTCTCTATTTTTCTCCCTCTCTCTATGCTTCTCTTCATCTCTCTCTCTCCCCCCTCCTCTCTCTCTTCTCTATCCCTCCCTCTCTCTCCCCCCATCCCTCTGCCCCCCTCTCTCTCCCCTTGTGTGTTCCTCTCTCTCTTTCTCTATCTTTGTATCTCTCTCACTACCCCCTCTCTTTCTCACATCCTCCATCCGGCCCCTTATCTCTCTTCCCCCATTCTCCACTACCTCTCTTCCTCTAACTCCCTCCTTCTCTCTCTCTCTATATCTCTTTCCCTCCCCTGATTTCCCCCTTCTCTTTCCTCCTCTTATTACCTCTTCCCTCACTCTCTCCCATCTCTCCCCCATCTCCCTCTCTATCCCCTTTCTCTCATCTATCTACCTATCTCTCTCTCTCCCCCCTCTATCTCTCTCATTTTCTCTCACCCCTCCCCTCCCCCCCCCCTCTCTGTCTCCTCCCCTGATGTCTCTCTCGCTCCCTCCCCTATTACTCCTCAGCCTCTCTCCCCCTTCCCCAACTCTCTCTCTCTCTCTCTCTCTCCTCTCTCTCTCTCTCTCTCCCATCTCTCTTTTCCCTCCTCTATCTGCCCCCCTTTCTCTCCCTCACTATCTCTCACTGTCTCTCTCTGCCCCCTCGCTCTCTCTATCTCTCTCTCTCTCCTAGTCACCCCCTCTCCCTCTCTCTCTCACGCTCACTCACTCACTTCCCCCCACTCTCTCTCACGCAGTCCCTCTATCTTTATTTCTCTCGTTCTCTATCACCCCCTCTCTCTCTCCCCATTGCTCGCTTGATCGATCTCTCTCTCCCACCCTCTCTCTCCTACATCCCTCTCTCTCTCTCTTTCTCTCCCCCATCTGTCCCTCTCTCTCTCTTTCTCTCCCGCTCTCTCTCTCTTTCTTTGCCCCTCTCCCCCCTCTATCTTCCACTCTCTCTCGCTTTGTCTCTCTCTCTCCCCATCGCTCCCCCCGTGTGTGTTCTCTCTCTCTCTCTCTCTCTCGCTATCTCTCTCTCTCTCTCTCACTCACTCACTTTGTCTCACACCCTCTCTCCCTCTCTTGCCCCATTACTCTCTCTCTCTCTCTCTCTCTCCCTCCCTCCCTCCAATAATCTCCGATGGATACCATCTTAAGTTTTTTCTTTGAGCCAATGTTATCCTTCCGCAATTTCATTGGGAGAAAGTGTGCAACATCCCTTGGAGGGCTTTATTGAATATCCTGTTCACCTTCTGTTTCTTGAAATGTCAGGTGTATAAGTCCTTCTAGATAATCCTCTTGTGGATCTACGTTTACTTTGCCACAAGACATATATTATGGCTACCCTTCTCCATAAAAATATTGTAGGAATTTCTCGTCAATGAAACCTTCCCATAGTTGTCCTAGAGAAAATAGGATCCTTTTAAACATACAAAGTTACAGTCATGTGTCAGCCACTATCTTTGAGTGAGAAACTGTTGCTAAATTGGTTAGCCATGATATCCAAGTCTGATGTTTGTCTACGAAATTCCTCCTATGTATACCATGCTTATGGAATCATACCTAAGGTATGTATGAATAAATGAACCCAGAGTTCCTTCGGTACTTTCTATTTTTCCCATTTCTCTGTGCAATCTTCTAAATGCTTTATGGGATCTATGTTTCCTCTATACTTCACCCTGCCAAGTGACCAATCTTCTTCTTGTCTAAACCTCTTTTTCATGGCTCCCTTGATAGTCACCTATTCACGTAAAGTGTTGCGATGCGCTTTCCACCACCTTGTCAAGGTGGCATGTAACGTAATATATAATAGCAGGACTTTGTGATATTCTCTTATGTTTCTATCCACTTTATTCAGAAAAGTGTCTACCGATTCAATGCCATGGAGGGTAAGATAATTGCTTACCTCTGCCCCAATCTAGTTTATTCTACATATCTTGGCATAGCGTTTGATATCAACCTCGTATCCTCCTTGTTTCCATGCATCTAAAGCGGCTTTTGAACTTTTTATGCTCCTCCAACTGACTGATACTCTTGCTATGGGGTTTATGTAGTCTTCTTTTTTTCCTGTCATTAGCTTGTATAGTTGATCTAACATTATCGACTTATCTCTATCATCCACAGGTTTGGTGAACCTTAGTCCTTGATATGGAACTAGCAATTGTATTACCCACATCCCTTCTACTTCAAAGATCATCAACTCTTTCTTCTGGTCAATGATACCATAATTCTCGTATGCTAAGTTGATACCAAGAAGTGCTAGGTACAGGTCTTTATTACCCATTATGTTTATCACTTCAAATTTAGTATAAGTTTTTACACTTGCTACATACACTTCTACATATTCCAAACTTCCAATGGGAAAGATGCAATACTGATTTGCCATCTGCAGTTGTATTGGTGAATATTTAAGTTGCATCTTCCCTAGCACTTCCCATGTCTTTTTGGGTAGAATATTTACATCTAACCCCAGATCTAACAATGTATCCTTAATCTAAAATCCCGTTACTTGAGCATCAATCTGAAATTCTCTATTGGTTCTCTTCTTTTTCCATTGTACCCTTCTTGAATATCTTTCTAGTAGGTTTTCTAATATTGTTTCCCACTTTTCTTCATCCTATGGCAATACTTCTTTTAGACTTCTGCGCAACTCCTTTTGTATTTGTTCGTTATCAATAATATGAAAAATAAACTAAACCATTCTTTGATTGGTTGAGTGTTACCTACTATGTGTGAGTCTTGTTTCTTGTCTCCTTTATCTATGTTAACCCATCAAATAACTTGGCTGCTTCTTGATAGTATTGTTTTTGTTGGGTGGGGTTGTATAACCATTTTGGTGATGCTACCCGAACAATTGAAGGTTGATCTACAATACCCTAATCATTCTCTGTCTTCTTACCTCCTCTTGTAACTACATTTATATTAGTTACTGGAAGCGAATCAATAGTTCTTGGTTTTGCATTGATCAAATTAGCCCCCCTCTATCTGGTTCTTTCTTCCCATTTCGCAATCAGCTCTGGACAATCCTTAGTGGCATGTGCATTGACCCTGCATTGTGAGCACCAAGGCCTTCTTGGGAGTGGACAATATTTGGTGACAAGTCCCTCCTTATCACAATTGTAACATCTTACAAACCCTCTTCCCCCTATTCTTCCTCCTCGTCCCCCATGACCAGATTAATTTATTTTGAAGGTGGACGTATCTAGCCACTCTACTAAAGTGTCTAATGCTTAGAATTGGTTAGTGTGGTGCATTGTGGATGCATAAAATTCATAGTAACTATTGTTAGGTACATTGGAATACTTTTCTAATATTGGAATATTTGTGCCTCTCAGCCTCAGGCATTCAATCGCCACATGGTCTTCCACCAGGCAGTGAGTACACTACACATTGGGTCTCACAGATTGAATTAGTTGCAAGTCCTTTAATTTCTCTGTTAGATTGGAAATTTGATTTTGGAGGCCCATGATCGATGGGTCTTGTGATCCCATCCCTCCTCGATAATCATGTGGGTATCCTTGGCTTCTATGCACAACGCTTGTTCTAAAGCATCCTAGAGAGTTCCAATCTTTTGTTGCATCAATGGTGCTCTTGTGAGGAGTAGGAGCACTTTGATGAACAATTCCCTCTAGTGATTGGGATCTATGATATAGATTAGATTTCCAATAGCATCCTTAAATCTCTGCATCAATTCCTAAGTAGTCTCTCCTTCTTTTCTCTTGATCTCCTATAGTTCGGACACTCCTTGCTGATATGTTTGTGGCACCTTGAATTCTTGAATGAAGCCTCTCTTAATATCATCCACTGAAGGGTTTTGATTATGTTATACCTATTTGATAAGCCATCTTAAATATATTTCTCTTAGTGTGTTCTGGAACTCAATCGACTTTACATTATCTGGTGTTTGGCATGCTCTCCACATAGCTTCACACGGATACTAATGTTGTTCTACATCTTCATTCCCTCTACTAGAAAATTCAGGATATCTAGTAAAAGACCCATGCCTTTTTGATTCAGGTGTGTGCTAAGAGCACAAATCCTTGGTTTTCAAGTTGCTGAGATCCTTTTAACCCTAGATTACTAACACTACTATTAGATGTATTAAAACTAGCTTTGTATTTTGCATGCACATTGTGTACTTGTATTACTTTAATAAACTTAGCAACAATTTTGTAAAGCACCATGGGAAGGTCGGGGTGAACAATACCTGATCTTTGGGGATTCTGCTACTAAACTCTGGTTGATGTATCATCTTTGACAAGCAATCTTATCATCACATCACACATCACACCTTCCATCTCCTCTTCATAGTTTCCGCAAGTGAATGCTTCCTTCTGACATCTTACCCGCAACCTGTAAGGAAGGGTCCTTGTCATTCTCCTGGCTCCTATTTGTCCAGGCGACATCCATTTCTTATTATGCGTCATTCTCCATATGCTTTCCTACTTTTGGGCTCCCTGACACTACTCCTACTTGGTGGGGCCCCATACATCTTTTCTTCAGCACTTGTACTTCTCTTTCCTACAACTTCTCTACTAGTAGTTCTCTCCTTGCCACCCTAATATCTCTAACTCTTCAAAATCCTTCTATGTCCATTCTTTCAACAACATCTACATTTCCCCAAATGGTAGCATTCACCCCTTAGGTCCTTCCCCTAGTACTAGGGTTTTATGCTACCATAGTTGCTCAGGGTAAAGGTAACAATCCTTCTTCCACCGTCAACATCTTAATCCAGAAAGGCACTTTGTTCACAAGTTTCCCTCTTAACCCCGATCTGAACACTGCGTCTACCTTTGAAAAGGACCGATAGTTTTCTACTGCAAATCTGACTATGAACCCTTCTATGATAGTCTGTACTCAAAAGTATATTGGCCTCATCATCTCACTATTCAAGTGTCAAAGTTGTTAGTATCCTATAATTATAGGTAACTTAATTCTTCAATTGTTTATTTTGCATTGCTCCTATGACGAAGACATCTGGCTTGATTGAGCTTAGTTGATTTCATTTTCTCTAATCCTTCATCACCCTGCTACACCCTTCATGCCCTGCCGTCCATTCTTTTCACCCCTCCATCATTTCCCTCCATTACAGACATAAACAAGCTTAGGATAAAAATAAAATAAAATAAAAAATATTAGGTTAAAAATGTCTAGAGGCATTTTATTAACATTAATTAGAATAAATTAGTGTAGAACTAGGTTAGATTTGTGAATAATCAATTAATTAATAATTAATTAAGTTGGTACTTAGGTTAGTGTTTAGGTTAAAACTAATATTAAAATATTAAAAACAAAATAATACTACAATTAGAAATTAAAAAACAAACTAAAAATTAAAACATTAAAAACAAATATTACAATTAAAAAATATATATAAAATAAAAACATTATAAAATAAAAAAGAAAAAAAGGAAAAAAAAGAAATAAACTTACCTTATCTCCCTTTATGCATTTCAGACCCCCCCCTCTATGTCACTCAAGCCATGGGGGGGTGCGAAATAAATGGTTTTGAGGAGGAGGGTTCCCCTCATGTGGCACAACCTCAACATTTTGGACCTACTGCTCCCCCTACAATACCACTTGCCACTCCAAGGAGGGCTGAAATTACCACTTACCACCTAAAAAACCACTTCCCAAGAAAAAAAAAAAAAAAAACATTTTTCTACAGTTTTACCAGTTTGTTTTCGAGAGGGATTACTGGCAAACAGGAAGGAATTTTGGAAAACTAAAAGAGGTTTTTGTTTAGCACAACCTGAGGAACAAAATGTCTCCCAGAATTTACACATGTGTCAGCATTTGGGGGAATCAAATCCATATTTGAGCCCGTTTTTTCAGGTTTCCTGTTCTTCCTAGTTTGGTCATGATTTTGCAGTAGATATTTTGGCGAGTTGGAGATGAATTAAGGAAAAATGAAGGAGGATTTTATTCAGAATGGTTTGTGAAACAAAACCCTCTCCTAGAAGTTACAGAGGTGTCTTCATTTGGGAGAATCAAATCGCTGAGTTTACCCTTGTTTTGAGCAGTTCAACTCCAATTTTTTATGGCATGCTTATTTTGGCCATGATTTTGCGGCAGATATTTTGGCAAACTAGAGATGAATTAAGGAAAAATGAAAGATGTCTCTTTTCAACACAGGCTAAGGAACAAAAAAATATCCCAGGTTTTACATAGGTGTCTTTAGTTGGGAGAATCGAATCTCTGAGTTTACCCCTATTTTCAACACTTCGACCCGTTTTTTGTGGAAATAAGTCCAAGATTTTTACGGATTTATGTCTATATTTGGCTGAGGTAGTTGAATTTGACCTCCTATTCCTAGGAGAGGATCTGTTTTATATATTGTAGGAATTCTATTTGTAAAAGAAGAGGGGAAAAATTCATAAGAAGGGAAGAGTCCCATTCTATAATGATCCTCATTGTGTTTCAAGTGATGGATTGCAAAGGAATAAAAGATCAGTTGTTCAGGATTCAAGTGGTGTACTAAATGGTGAATTTTTCTCCTGTTTCTATTTGTTTATCCATTTTATTTCTTTCTCTATATTTATGAATCCTCAATTGTAAAAAAGAAAGTGAAGATTAAGATTTTCTATTTGAGCAGCTTATTTCTGGTTGTGTTACAATTTACATGTTTTCTACTGATGCCAAATCAAGGAATTCTTAATTTCTCCCCAGTTTCTAGTGACCTCTCTCCTTCTATCTCCTCAATCCATTTTATTCTCAGAGATCCATGTAGTGCACCTATCTTGCCCTGTTTCACTCCTATTTGTTGTTTTTGCAAGATGATCACCCCAAGCCTTTAACTCCATTTCCCAATGGTTGTTTCCCCTTGCTTTCCTAACAAACCATTAAAAAAAATAAAAAAAAACCAAACTTGTGCTCATTAACTAGCCTAATATCCATTCATCCAACAAAGCTAAATCTCAAAGAGAGATCCCTCTCTGAAGCTGGCAGGGCTAGATCCCAGCTCCAAAAGCAGTTTTGATGTTACCTCTAAGATTTTGTTTTCAGCCTCGAAATTACAGAGTGATAGCATAGTGGTGAACATACTAGGGACGAAGTTCTTCTCTAATAATTTTCAAGATTTAAATTTGGTTGGTGATGGTGGAAAAATAGCCAGACGCAAAAAGGTTGAAAGCCAACACCTGGTGACTCCACACAATTTATGTGATGTAAAGACTCCACTGGTAAAAATTTCCAGAATTGTTGAGAACTTGTGGGGACTACATTCTAGCGTTGAGCGTTTTCAAGATGAATTCAAGAGTACAATGTAGGTATGCTTCTATGGACAGATCAAAGATTCCAGGTTTTCCAAATCCCATGCCCAACATTGATTGGTTAAAATATCTTCCATTGTTTAAAGATGAAAAAGGAAATGATGTTCCTTTACATTTATTGAGTTTTCATATGCATATCTGAAAGTTTAAAGTCCAATTCCATGAATATTGTCTTATGAAAATATTTATGGCAACTTTGGAGGGAAAGGCTAGATCTTGGTATGAAAATTTACCAGCCTTTGGTAAAATTAATGTTCTTTAAAGCATTTTCATATTGTATTTCATGAAAAATACAAGGAAACTTAGTCATCTCTGTTGTTGATTTAAAATTGTTGTGACAATTGTGAAATTTTTATTCAATATCTGGAAGATTACTATGATGATGATCAGTTCATGGGTGATGAAATATTAGAGGCTTTAGAAGAAAAGTATTTTAAAAAAGTAGAAGCCTTGCTTGAATTATCTTCTCCTCAGGAAGAAAATTATGTATGTTGTTTAGAGGTCCATGAAGTTTCCCCATAGGAAACAATTCATGCAACACAACAAACTGATCAGCCAAAGGGTAAAGAAGAAATTCAACTTCCCAAAATTGCTCAAGTAGAGGACAACAGTGAAAATCAATAGCAGTCTAGTGATCTGGAGATAGCTGTGATAGAGCTTAAAGGTATAGATCCACAAGAGCATCTTCAGCAAGTAGTAGTTTCTTCAAAAATCAAAGACCATTCAAATTTATTTGATGAAAACCATCTCTCAAATTTTCTCTCGTTGGATGTAAATAAAATAAGACAACATACTTTTATAAATCACATTCCTTCATGTGAAATTAATGATAGTTTGCAGCTCCCTTGCAAGATTTTATGTAACAAAGGGAATCATAGGGACTTCACTGTTGTATATGATATGGTTGTTATATTTGATGAAGATTAAGAGCATTCAAGGCACTTAGTTACAGTGGATAACAAGGACGAGAGACAATTTGCTTCCTTTCTATTTCAAGAGAATCACTTAAATCAAGCAGCAGTTTGGAACGAGATTTGCTCCTGTTACAAATCATCCAGAAGATCTTATGTAGTAGGATTACCGTGATCATTGGGTCAATCTATTGCAGTCATCAGTAGAAGAATAATATGCCAAGTTCGTCAATAGAGCTATTGAATCTAGTTGAAAAGTTAAGATGCCATTTTCTGAATTTACTTTTCTACCTAGAGAAGTAGAATGCAAACTTTTGTCAAGTATCCATTTACTTGACTGGTTGCATTGGAAGTTTGTTATTATTTGATATGACAGTCTTTTTATTAGACTAGAGTAGGTAGGTGAGCAAAAATATGCTCAATACTATGAGCATATTTTCAGTTTCAGTTTCAGATTGCTTTTCAGTTTTCAGTTCAAGTATGTTTCAGGCTTCAATTTGCAGATAATTCTGATTTCAGCTTCAGGATTTTCAGCGACATATCTGTTTGCATATTTGGGACGAGTCCAATGGATCAGGCTACTAGTCTACGATGTTCTTGACACCTCCTAAAGGAGAGTGCCATCCCCGATTGGAGCCACTGTTAGTATCGTATAATTATAGGTAACTTGATTCTTCAACTGTTTATTTGGCATTGCTCCTATGATGAAGAAATCTGGCTTGATTGGGCTCGATGATTTCATTTTGCCTAATCCTTTATCGCCCTGCTACATCCTTCATGCCCTGCCCTCCATTTTTTTCACCCCTCCATCATTTCCATCCATTACACACATAAAGAAGCTTAGGATAAAAATAAAATAATTTAGGTTAAAAATGTTTAGATGCATTTTTTAATGTTAATTAGAATAAATTACTGTAGAGCTAGGTTAGATTTGTTAATAATAAATTAATTATTAATTAATTAAGTTAGTAATTAAGTTAGTAATTAGGTTAGTGTTTAGGTCAAAACTAAAAATTAAAACATTAAAAAACAAAATTAATACTACAATTAAAAATATATAAAAAACAAACTAAAAATTAAAAACAATAAAGACAAAATAATAGAATTAAAAAATATTTAAAAATAAAAAACATTATAAATTAAAAACACAAAAAAAAAGAAATAAAATAAAATAAAATAAAACTTACCTTAAGCTTACCTTATCTCCCTTTATGCATTTCGGATCGGACCCTCCCCCTCTACGTCGGTGTGAAATAAATGGTTTTGAGGAGGCCCCCCCATGTGGCACAACCTCAGCATTTTGGACCCCTCCCTCCAATACCACTTACCATTCTAGGGGCCGCAATTACCACTTACCACCTAAAAACCACTCCCCCCCCCCAAAAAAAAAAAATTTTTATGCAATTTTACTAGTCAGTTTCCGAGAGGGATTTCGGGAAAATAGGAAGGATTTTTCAAAAAATGAAAGAGGTTTTTGTTTATCACGGGATTAGGAACAAAAACCTCTCCCAAAATTTATATAGGTGTCATTAGTTGGGAGAATCGAAGCCATCTTTGAGCCCGATGTTTCATGTTTCCTTTTCTTCCTAGTTTGGTAATGATTTTGCGGCAAAGATTTTGGCGAGCTAGAGATGAATTAAAGAAAAATGAAAGAGTATTTTTTGAAGAACGAGCTGAAAGACAAAAATGTATCCCAAAATTTACACAAGTGTCTTCAGTTGGGAGAACCGAATCTCTGAGTTTACCCCTATTTTCAGCAGTTCGGCTCCATTTTTTATGGCATTCCTATTTTGGTCATGATTTTGCAGCAGATATTTTGGCAAACTGGAGATGAATTAAGGAACAATGAAAGAGTCTTTTGTTCATCATCAGCTGAAGAACAACAACCTTTCCTAGAATTTACACGGGTGTCTTCAGTTGGGAGAATCGAATCTCTGAGTTTACCCTTGTTTTCAGCAATCCCACCCCTTTTTTGTGGAAATTAGTCCAAGATTTTTAGGAATTTATGTCTATCTTTGGCTGAGGTAGTTGAATTCGACATCCCAATCCTAGGAGAGGATATCTTCTATATATTGTAAGAACTCTAATTGGAAAAGAAGAGGGGAAAAATTCATAAGAAGGGAAGAGTCCCATTCTGTAACGGTCCTTACTGAGTTTCAAGTTATGGTTTTCAAAGGAATAAAAGATCAGCTATTCAGGATTCAAGTGGTGTACTAAATGGTCAAATTTTCTCTTATTGTTGTGTTTTTATCCATTGTATTTCTTTCTCTATATTTCTAAATCCTCAATTGTAAAACAAAAAGTGAAGATTAATATTTGCTATTTGAGCACCTTATTTCTAGTTATGTTACAATTTACATGCTTTCAACTAATGCAAAATTGAGGAATTCTTAATTTCTCCTAGGTTTCTGTTGACTGTCTCTCTCCTTCTATCTCCTCAATCCATTTTATTCTTAGAGATCCATGAAGTGCATCTAGTTTTCCCTGTTTCACTCCTATTTCTTGTTTTTGCAAGTTGATCACCCTAAGCCTTTGACTCCATTGTCCAATGGTCTTTTCCCCTTGATTTCCCTACCAAACCCATTTAGAAAAAAAAAAAACAAACCTGTGCTCATTAACTAGCCTAATATCCATTTAGCCAACAATTATAAATCTCAAAGAGAGAGCCCTCTCTGAATTTGGCAGGGCTAGATCCCAGCTCCAAAAGCAGTTTTTATGTTACCTCTTTGATTTTGCTTTTAGCCTCGAAATTATAGAGTGATAACATAAGTGTTGTGAGGTTTGCGGGAACCCATTCATGACAAGCTGACGTAGCTCCTTCTGAAAGAATCTTTAATTTTAGCCTCCTCAACGAGCTATACAAGTCATCAAGAAACCTACACCAGAAGATCTCGTACTGATCACTCACAGCCTAAGAGTACAAAATCTCTCCACTCACCTTAGTGATAGATTGGATTTGATAAGTAGCTTGCTCTGATATGAATCGATCTACTCTGGTATCCCACCAATCCCGAATCTCCTTAAATATCATTGACACCATATTCCAAATCAAATCGGTTCTTGTGATTTCAGGTCCCGACAACGGAACCATTTGTTGGCATAAAAATGTCATCTAGGAAAGACCTTGGGTTCAGGCACAAGGGGCCAACAATGGTCCACTGTAGTCTAGGACAACACTGACATTTTCACCCAACCCAGTGTTGCAGGGGAGCGTGCCCCCCCTTGATCCTGCTACTAATCCACGCTTCGCGTGGGCACGACTCAGGCGCGGGTCAGGAGCACGCTCCCGAAATCGCTCCCAAAAAGGAAGCGATTTTGGGAGCGCATTCCCTAGAAAAAAAATGCTCCCTGCCTTTTTGGGAGCATTTTTAGGAGCATTTAGCCTTTTTTTCAAATTCTTTTATGCGGTAATGTTCCAAATGCAATTATTTTTCAAAGAAACAAATAAGTTTTGAGTGGGGCAACTTAATGATCGAGCCTATGGCCCTAGTATTGATATGTGATTCATGGTAACGTTAAATTATTAAAGTAAAAGGATGAAAATGAAGATTTCATATGGATTTCATATGGAGAAAGTAGAATTTTAGATTTCATTCAAAATCCAACAGACTTATCAGTTTTTCAGGATTTCAGGATTGCAATGTTTCCATTGAATTTTTTCATGTATTAGGGTATGGAACTCGTATTTAATCAAGAGCACCAATCCCTCTATGTACCTTGATGTTAGTGACATTGGTTTTCGAACTACTTTATCATGACCCTACTAAAAATGTATGCATCACTCAAACAAAATCTTGACTTGACATGCTACGCTTTTTCTATATTATGTTAATGCTTAGAGGGTGATATTAATAACAAAGATCCCTATACAGATACATAGGTAATGACAAATATACCTCTAGATATTAACGCTTAGAGGGTGATATTAATGACAAATATCCTGATTTTCCAATAAGACTAAAAAATTAGACATTTCTCATGGTGGCAAGAGGCCCATGCATAAACAATAGATAATAGATTTACTTGTCTTTTCTAGTTTCTAGTAGTTTTTATAACTATTGACTCTTTCATATTTATTATGGTATTTTTTTAAACAATATATGACAATTTAAGTTTGATGTTGGCAATTATAACTCATTAGTAATGAATTATGAATATGATGCTTCATGAAACTTGAAAGTTGTTTCATTTCATTTTATAACATTTCATTTCATGTTAGGTATTATTTGTTGTAATGGTTACACTTAGCTTACAAATACAATTTTGGTGATCAATGATGATAAATGTCATATATTGAATTTTGAAAGCTTGAAACTTTAAGGTTGATGAATCATGAGAATCAATATGTTGTATGTTACTATGTTACTAACTTGTGGATGTGGTTGATGAAGATTATAACTTCTAGATGATTGTTGTTATATGGTTCAATATAAATTTTTTTATGTTTTTTATATCTAGTTCATAATTCTACATGTTTTTGCTGACGTATATGTATCAAAATATAGAAATATAAAAATATATATATTAAATAAAAAATGCTCCGGGATTCGCTCCCAAACTGGAAGCTTTTGAAAATGTCACTCCGGCACCCATTTTTGCTCCCACTCCCCGCTTTTTCTCCCGCTCCCAAGTAACACTGACGCTACCCTAAGGATAAGGAGTCTCACCCAAGGTGTGTCGTGACCAAAACTAAGAAGGTTTCATAAGGATATTAAGGATGACCTAACCATTACTCTACATATAGCTTAAAGCATACACCCATCATAACATTATATCACTATATAGATCACATTCATATGAGGAAAGACCTTCAACATTAAAAACCTTTGAGCAGGCCCATAAATCACAACATTACACGCAAATAATACTATGCAATTGGTCCAAGTACCTTTCATATTAAATCAATAGAAGATTCATTACAATATACATTCGACATAAATCCGTGAAAAAATACATAAAATATTGTGACCACAAACTGTTCCAAATATGAGACCAAGCCCAACTTTGGTCTTCCCGCCATTACTCCAGTCTTCTAATTGGGTTCTTTTGTACCCCAGAATCCCTCAGATACCAAGCTTCTTCTTCATGCTGTTCTCTCCTTTTGTCTATTCCTTTGCTGCCCAAACTTCCATTTGATTGTCTATCCCCTCAGCTGCTTCCCGTCCTCCTCCTTGTTTGCTCGACTATTCGTGACATTTATTCTCAACTTCCCCACAACTTCATGGTCTTGCTTCCTTTCCCCGTTGTTTTCCCTGCAACCTGACCGTTGCTCCTGCCACATGTTTTTCCCTCTTCGTATCTTAAAAACTTACAAAATTCTAAATGAAGGCCCCGACACTTCTACAGATGGTTGTTTGAACCCCTCATATACTTGAGGAGCACATTTGGGTTCTTTGAGGAGATATCAAAAACTACTTCCATCTTCCTAAATTTCACGGGGTACTCCTATACACTCAACTCTTATCTTTGCTTGAAGTAATTCCATTGAATCCATTAGTATTCTACATACTTGATAGGGTAGAAATGTGAGTTTATTAGAGTTTTGAAATCCTCCCAATTAATCACTAGAGGATCTCCCTCCACTCTAAAGTTTTCCATATGGATTTCTAACCAAGTGAGGGCATGGACCTCTAATTTTGGATGAGCAAAACATATTTTATTTCCTTCCTCTATGTAGGGAACACTAAAATAATTCTCTAGCTATTGTAACTAGTTATTCAACCTCAAAGCATCAATATCACCTTATATGGCTTGATGTAAAACTTTATCTCCATCTTCAATAGGGAAAATGAATGGTTCATGACACTTGAACTGTATTGTTCCTTTTTGTGTTCTTTATTATTTACCCGTTTGGTTTATCCCTAACCTCTAATTTCCTCTTTGAGGTGACCTCTAAGTTGGAGCATGCATCTTCTCTGATTCCCAACTTGTTCTCTAGAGCCGCCATAAGGAGACTCATGTTGAGGTTGATATCTACAACCTATTATTTTGGCCTTCAGAACCTCTCCTCTAACAGATCTTGAGGGTTTTTAATAGATTGATTGATCATATCTAGGGTTTTTCAACTTTATGCTTAAACCAATCTAGACCCCTTAAAAAATCCCACAAAATATCCATAGCCACTTGCTTTGATACCAATATGGCTCATAAACTATTCTGGATATTATACTAGAGAGTTCATCGCAATATATCTGATAAAATTATACTTAAAATACAAAATCTATAATATTAAGGTTATTTTCCTTAGACTTATGGATTTATTAAGTTACATTTTCTAGAATGCAATATATAAAATGTGGAAAATAGAGAATAAGCACAAATATAATTACTACAACCATAATAACATATGATATGATATAGGCATGGGGGCTTCACTAGGGGAGCAATACCATAGCGCGTGGGTTCATATTGGGGGATATTTATTGAGGAAAAAATGACATAATATATTGGGGGATATATAGGGGGTAAAGGGTTTTTATATTGGCAGGTATAAAAAATGGATCTCAAAGTTAATGAAAAACTATAAAGGGGTATAAAAAATGTTAATGAAAAAATGGATACCTACAATATGTAGTGAAAGTACAAGTTGTTTAAATTGGGAAGGTGTATTGGGTTTTTATTGGTAGGGAGTTAAATAATGCGATTTTTAGAGATATTTTCCCATATGTAGTCAAATTACAGGTATTGTTTAGTATGCCACGAATGCACGTGATATGCCATAGGTTCATTGAGTGAGGCCCCCGTGTGATATATGAAACCCTTATATGAGAAAACAAGATTGGAAGGTGAGGATACACTTCTATTTTATTTCTCGGAATGGAAGTGGATGCAAGTATAAAGGAGGGAAACCTGTGGCCCATGGGATACTATGGAATGAAAACCATTTTTTGCCTCTCTCCCTCTCTATCTAATCTCAAATTCTCTACTAATCTATGTAACAAAATGCACTGAAATAGAAAGGAACCTCTTTTCCTCAAATAGAATGGAACCACCTCCGCTCCCTCTCCCCCCCTCTATTTTCCTCCCTCCCTCTCCTTCCATCTCTCTCTCTCTCTCTCTCTCTCTCTCTCTCTCTCTTGTTCCTTCTTCCCCCCTCTAATTCTCACTCTCTCTATCTCTCTCTCTCACTCTCTATCTCTCTATCTCATGCACACATAATATCTCTTTCTCTCTCCCTCTCCTACACTCTCTCACCTGCTCACACTCTATCTCACTCTCTCTCTCCCCCTCCCTCCTCCTCTACCTCTCCCTCTCCAGATATCCCTTTCTCTCACCCTCTATCTTTCTCACTCTCTTTCACACACATACACACACTCCCTCCCTCTCTTTCTCCCTTTTTCTATATATCTCTCTCACACACAAGAGCACACACACACTCACTCTCTCTCTTGTCTTCTCTCTTTCCCTCTCTCTCTCTTACTCTCCCTCTTTCTAGCTTTCTCTCCGCCCTTTTCTCTCACCCTTTATCTTTCCCTCTACCTCCCTCCCTCTCTATTTTCCTCCCTCCTTACCTCTCCCTCTCTCTCTCTCCTTCTCTCCTATCTCTTTCTAACTCTCTCCCTCCTCTACCTCTCTTCCTGCTCCTCTCTCTCTCTCTCACTCTCTCTCTCTCTCTCTCTCCCTTTCTCTATCCCCATTTCTTGCTCTCTTTCTCTTTCCCTCTCTTGTTGTCCCCCTTACATCCTCTCCCACACTCCCTTTCCTTGTCCCTCTCTCCTTCTCCTACTTTTCATTTCTCTTTCTCTCTCTCCTCTCCCTATCCCCCTTGCTATATCTCCACCTCTCCACTTCTCCCCCTCTTCTACTCTCCCTTTGTCCTGCTCTCCTGCTTTCCCTATATTTCTCTCTCTCTCTCTTAATTTCTCCTATTCTCTATCTCTCTTACTCACTTACTCTTGTGCTCTCTCAATCACTCTCCCATGCTTTCTCTCTTTCTCTCACTTACTCTATCTATTTCTCCCCCTATCCATCTCTCCCCATCTCTCTAACTCTATCCTACTCTCTCCTTTTTCGTTCTCTCTTGTTCTATCTTTCTCTCTCTTTCTCTCTCCCCTCTAGTATCTCTCATGTTGTCTCTCACAATCTCTATCACTCTCTCCCCCCCC
>APFE030446618.1:0-45223 GCA_000404065.3 Pinus taeda
TAACAAGGAGTCACTGCCATGGCGGTAGTCCCTGCCGAGGTCTACAAGGACAACACAAATAGATTGTATGCTGTCCTATTTGAAATGGGATTTGAAATGGAACATTGATTCTATTAAATTATAATATAGAAATACAATACTAAATCTGGAAAAACTGCAAGCGAAACTTATAATAAGTGGTATAGTTACTTGCTTTGTGAATGTAGTTTCTCTTCTTTGAAAATGCCCTTAAACTAACATAGGAGGATGACATCTGCCACAAACATCTGCAGTTATTGTAACAACAAAAATCACATTTGCAGTTATTGTAACAACAAAAACCTGAGAGTAAAACTTAATAGGAGGATGACTTCTGCCACAAACATCTGCAGTTATTGTAACAACAAAAATCACATCTGCAGTTATTATAACAACAAAAACCTGAGAGTAAAACTTAAAAGCTGCTTGCATAGTCTCAATAACAAGGAAATATCTTACACTGAAGCACTACATGGAAAGAGGAAATATAGACCCACCATTCTAGTTTTCTCGTCAACTTCCGAAGGAAGACGGAGCCATGCAGAATACACGAGTGATTCAAAGACTGTGACATTGGGAGAGTGGATATCATTTTGTTCACAATATCCTGAGATGCGAGCAAATGTTTCTTGCTTCTTGGGGAATCCAGATATGCTTATATTCCCTTCAACATAGCCCCCTGTTTTTCTTCTAGCCAAGACATCCATTAGGGTAGTTTTTCCAGCACCGCTAACTCCCATCAAGGCCGTAAGTACCCCTGGTCTGAAGGATCCACTTACATTAGAAAGGAGTTGTAGCCTGTCTTGATTCAAGCCTTCACTTTTCATCTCCTGTTACAAAACTAAACATTAGTTCTAGATATTCCATTGAAAGAAGCTGGGTATGTCAAACGAGTGGCAGATTACAAATTCAGTTGAATGATTTGTAGATACACATACCGGTGGCATGTCCACATAATAGTTTATGTTCTCAAAAGCCATCGACAATGGCTGGAAAGGAAGGATCATTCCTTTCTTGTCTTGTGCGGAGACTTGAGTGACACTGACTTCTCCATCATGTGTAGAATTGTCTTCAGAGGTTAGACTATCTCTCCTCTCTGACAAGTAAACATCACTCACAAAGTTATTAAATCTATGAATGAATAGTGCAGATTTTTTCATTTACTTTCAAAAAGCTTTGGATATGACCAGCTTAAAGAATTTTATTGGTTGCAAATTTTGTAGTGCAATTGTTTCATCCTTTCTTTCGAGCAAAGGCAAAAACAGTGCTTTCGAGTCTCAATCAAGAACAACACAGAAGCTCTCTATAACAGCTTGTCTTACAATTGTCTGAGACAAGCTGTTACAGAGAAGTTTTAGATTTAGTCCATTCAAGTTTCTCATTTAATTCTCTATTGAATATTTTAATCAGTTACAATTAGCACCGTCTCCATTTACATTGTACTTGTATCTGTGAGCAGTAGATTGAATATTCACAATACCAGAGTATTTCTAGAGAGCTCGACTTACCAGTGGACTTTCTTTGTGATGTCAGTTGAACAGAACGATGTTTGCTTGATTGGTTGCTTTCTCCAGTTCTGTTTGCTTGCTTCTCTTCAATAACCTCTTCAGATATAACAGCCTGTGATTGCCCTAAAGCTGTAATTGGAGGAGGTTTTATTAGATCTCACGCTTAGGATAATTTGTGATGAGAGAAACAGTAGCGCAAACCAAACCTTATAATGGAATGCCAGACTTACGGTTGAGGCACGCTAAAGCAACAGTGTACAGAATGATGAAAAGCACACAGAACCCAGTCAATGCTCCAATACCAATCCAGTAAAATTTAGCTTCAGCAAATAATCCACGAGATTCTAGGACAGCACGTCCAACTGTTTCATTGGAGCTGTTACTGATAGGCTGCACAAAGATCAAATATTTAGAGGAAAGGCAATATTCAATATTTCTTTCCTGGCATTAGGATTATAGGACACTCTATCGGGACATGATAACACTTACTTTGTCCCATCTGGGAGCCAGAAATTCATTCACCGCTATGGCGTTTTGGCCATAGGTCATCGGTGAGCACCAATATGCCCAAATCCACCAGCTAGGTATATTCTCTGTTCCAGAAACATGAATAAAATGAAGCATTTCTTGTAACCTAAGTTTTTCTAGTCGAAAAGCTGAAGATTGCTCTAAAGTATATTTCTTTGGAGTAAATAATTATCTTTGCATATACTATACTGTCAAATACCTCTTGATACCACAAATCCTCCAAGAACAAACACAATGAGCAAAGCGAATGATCCAAATGTTTGTGAGACGATCATGTTTCGACCCAATGAGGCTATGAATTTAAAAAGTGCCAACGACATCTGATGCATCACAAAGAGGAGGAAGAATTGCCTAAAGAACCTGCAACAATCAAGGCAATCTCCTTGATTACTCGTTGAATATTTTAGTGTTCTGACAACTGAAAGAATCTTTACGTGCCTGCTTTAATTTTCTTTTTCACAGGGCAAATTTGGCAAAGGAAGATGTTACATTTTGCTTCCATTCTTGTATTTGTTCACACATTAATAAAACAGAGACGAAGTATATATATATAGGTACCATTTCACATAAAAGGGATTTGATGTGGTGTTTTAATGTCAGGCTCCTTGGGAAAAAATTCAATCTCTAAAATTAAACCAGTTCATCTGTTTCTATTCCATTTCTCCAGCAGTCCTGTAACTTTCTCGAATTGGGAGATCGATGAAGAGATAATAGACTGTAAACTAGATTTTCTAATTTCGATTTATTAGGCAGGTTGTCAACATTGGACAACTTTAAATAATGCAAATGTTTAGCATCGTACAAAATGAGGCTACAAAGAAAAAAATGGCTAGCAATTTTGGAGATTGACTTTTTGGCAGTTCTCTGCCAGGTATCTATTGCATAATAAACGAGTTGAAGATGGCCTCTATATAACAGCACAATAGTTTTTTTCATAGTCCTATATATGTACAAAACTGAAACCTCTGTGCGTGTTACTGATTCACAAATATATCAGTCAGAGTTCTCATTCTTCCAAACATATCTACGGAATGAATTCGTTTACTAGTTGATTTGATTAATTAATCAGTGAGATTTCTTACACTTCTATTCATGTTTACTAATATAAGGATATAGAAATTCATTTAGGTACAGAGGCTATAAGAATTACCTCTCAGCCTCTGGTGCAAAACCGATAACATAGTATGTAACACAAACCCAAATCCCTGCTTCTAGCAAAGAGAGTGGAATCCTCACTATCCATGTTGGTAAAGCATAAGCCCAACATGGATAGAATAGAAGGTCTCTTTGCTTGTAGAAAACTGGAAGACGGCTAACTGTCATTGATAATTCTGGAAAACCATTGAACATAACATGGACTAGTCCAAAGAAAAGAGCTCCCATGTACAGGTTTCCATCATTAATAGTTCGGTGATGCATTTTCGTGCGTAAAAACATGGTCATTGTGACTGCCCCTACAACCATAATCTGCATATCTGTTTTTCAGGATTCATACTTCTTTTCTTCTATAACGAATTAAAAAATGGCACGGCTTCTCCTAGTTTGGGTTCCAACTCACCTGTGCTGTTTTGAATATATACACAAAAGAATTTCTCTTCATAAGCAGCCATTCTCTGGAAAAGCAGGCTTTGAATATGTTCATTTTACTGACACCATACTTAGAAGATGTAAGAGCAGCGGGATGGTTCCTTTTTCTATCATATGGACGGGATAACTCTTCTGAAAGGTCCTTGCCAACATGAAATGAATGAAAGGCCTCTGCAAATTCCTTGACGGATATGTAACGGTATGGTCGGCTTTCAACCGCCCAATACTGCTGTTGATCCTTTCTCGAGGTCACCTGTATAATTCAAGAAGCGCCACCGCAAATGTAATTAAGAAGTGAAATCTAACAAGCTTTATTTGCAGCATAGATTAAAACAATCCATTTAATGACTAATGTTGTAAAAGGATAGAAAATAACTATGTTAACCCGGATCTCAGAAAGGTTATCAAGCTCTGCAGACATCCTCTGTGTGAAAATGCTGTAAATCTTTCAGCTTTAAGATTTAGATGGTAGTTCGTAACAACCACCACTTACAAACCACCAGACTAAACATAATTGTATAAGAAATAATGCTTACTTCCTGTAAGAAATCAGCAACCCCTTTTCTTTCTTGGCACTTGAAGCCCATGGACTAGAAGAAATCAAGCACAGATTCTCGAGGTCCTTGATACACCACCTCTCCTTCAGACAGTAAGATGATATCATCAAACTGCTCATATGTTTCCGGGGCGGGCTGCAGAAGAGAGATCAACACTGTCGCATTAAAGAGATGGATAGTTTGGCGGAGACATTTGATAATTTGGAAAGTCGTAGCACTGTCCAATCCTGTTGAAATTTCATCCATGAAAAGAGCTCTCGCACGACCGACTGGCATTTCCCCTGCACAGTTCTTATTAAATAATCAGACAATTGATTTGGCACTACCATATCACATGACCATTTTGAACCACCGCAATCATGTCCACGTTGCGGATTGTGGAGAGGCGATGGGCGACTGTAATTGTTGTGCGTCCGACTGAAGCTTGCTCTAGAGCATCCTGAACAATCTTCTCCGACTGTGCATCTAGAGCACTCGTGGCCTCCTCTAGAAGAAATAGAGGAGGATCCTTGAGCATAACTCTTGCAATAGCTATACGTTGATTTTGCCCTCCGGACGTCTAGACTCCGCGCTCACCAACCTGTATTACCCAAATGAAAGGAAATTCAAATCGACTGTACTTGCCAGAAATGGAAGATGAGAAAGAAAATATAAATTTTACCTGCGTGTCATAACCATCTGGTAGTTGACTGATGAAATTATGAGCATTGGAACCTTTGGCACCAGCAATAACCTGATCCGTGATGGCTCCGTTGAATGTCATCTTGTATCTCGCAGCAGCCTCCATAAATTTCTCAAGGGTCGTGTTTTCCAATTCCGGGTTCCTCGCTTCTCCGAACTGAGCTGAATATAAGAACTGCGAAAGAACAAGAAGAAGAGCGAGAGTGAGCGTGGAGCTGCTTTTGGAGGCCATGGCTCTTCCAGACCTTCAAGCTCTGCAACACATTCAATGGATTTTGAATCCCTGTAAAAGCTAAGCCCCTGTTACAGGAGAAAGGAAAACCTCACCATCGATGGACAACAAATAAATAATGTGGCGTTGCAGTGGTAAGAGGTGGCAGACGGTGGTAGCGAGCTGACTGAGAGGTGAGAGGTGTCAGCTATATAAAAAAACTTTGCATGTGCCTAAGTTCTAAGTTTTATGTGTGTTATTATAATTTTCAAGACTTTGGATAAATTATAATTTGTCGCCACATTTTTGCATTGGTATAAGCGAAGCCGGCAATAAGAGGTCCTTTTTTGCCCAGCCAAAAACTTTGGTTAAAATTTTGATAGACGATAATTGTCATTTTAAAACTTTGGTTAAACAATGATAACGCCAAAAAAAACATGGTCAACCAATGAATTAATGGGCGGTCAACGATCTATCGATCGCTAATAGTCCCAAGCAGGGACTAATAAGGTTGAGCATTTGATCCATTGTTTGCTGGCCCCGCATTGTGCAAAGCATTGAAAGTTCTGATTGACCGTTTCTTGGATGGTAACAGTAATCGGCATGGGGTTATTGTTGATGAAGAATACAGTGATCGATCAGCCGCGCTAGAGAAGGTTTTGAAGATTTTGTGTCAGCTCTGCGCCAAATATGGTGCCCAGGTTGTTGGCGTTATAGCGTGGTACGGAAGGTTGGTACTCTGTCCGAATCTAATTCTGAACTATGCACTCTTGCATCCAGAAGAGGGGGAGGGTTCATTCAGTGGCAAACACTTGATGTATGCTATGATTATGAATAAATACATCTTTGAAAGCACTGCCGCGCAGGGTGTTGGTGTGTCGATCGAGGACATCAATGTTGTGTTCGATTTTGCTATGAGCTCTTTGCCTGGTCGTTACCTCTTCAACGGCCGTCCAAGGCTAAAGGAGTTGACAGACCAAGTGGTCGACACCATGCTAATTTAGCATGGTGTCGACCACTTGGTCTGTCAACTCCTTTAGCCTTGGACGGCCGTTGAAGAGGTAACGACCAGGCAAAGAGCTCATAGCAAAATCGAACACAACATTGATGTCCTCGATCGACACACCAACACCCTGCGCGGCAGTGCTTTCAAAGATGTATTTATTCATAATCATAGCATACATCAAGTGTTTGCCACTGAATGAACCCTCCCCCTCTTCTGGATGCAAGAGTGCATAGTTCAGAATTAGATTCGGACAGAGTACCAACCTTCCGTACCACGCTATAACGCCAACAACCTGGGCACCATATTTGGCGCAGAGCTGACACAAAATCTTCAAAACCTTCTCTAGCGCGGCTGATCGATCACTGTATTCTTCATCAACAATAACCCCATGCCGATTACTGTTACCATCCAAGAAACGGTCAATCAGAACTTTCAATGCTTTGCACAATGCGGGGCCAGCAAACAATGGATCAAATGCTCAACCTTATGTGTTTGTTTGTTTTTGTCAAATCAACTTTTAGAATGTTGAGTCCTCTGAAAGGGTGGTAGTGAATCTTGTATTATCAGGCCCTGCTCCAATGGATAAGGATCCCAGAGTCTCAAGCGAACGCCACCACTTTCTTAGCCAAACTATATGGGGGCACGGTGCTAATTAATTCCATATGCAATGAGCCAGAGCATTTGAGACCTTCCAGTCACATTTCCCACGCTGTCAGACTTCCACATACAATGTATGCAATTTCAGGTCCGGTCTTCGCAGGTTAACACAAGTAATCAATAGCATTCAATTTTCCAACAACCACACCATACGCATCATTGTGATACTAGCGTACAATGAGGAGACAGAGCCGGCGTTTAGATAGAAAACTAAGTGTGTAGGTATAGCAGAGTAATAATCACATCTGATAGGACAGGAAACTCTGAGTCATGAGAAAGTCTGAGCAGGAAGGGGCGTTACTTCAGGTTGCAAGAGGCCACAAAATGAATGAACCCTCTTAAAATAACCAAGTAATCAAACTATATCAGCAGGCCACAAAATGAATGAACCCTCTTAAAATAACCAAGTAATCAAACTATATCAGCAGGCCACAAAACTAGTGGCTCAAACTTGAGCAGGGCAGGAATACACATGTAGCTATGATACCATGTTAGACATAACCATGGAAAAGAGAAGAGTGTGAAGGATAAGCCTGGAGTATTTTTTATTCACAAGGATACATATTTATTATAAATTGGAGTGATCTTTGGTTTTATATTTCAAGTGTTCTCTTGGACTTCCTTTGACTTTTCAGCTTCCACGCCAACTCTTAAAAAATTAGGTGTCCAACAAAATTATTAGAATAATATATTAGATTTAGGAATAAAATAATAAATTATTATTTAAAAAAAATATCATTTTGAAGTTAACTTTATTTTTTTTCCTTATATTAGTTTTACATATATATAGATATATTAACTTATATTTATATTAGTAAAATATATGCTTTTGGCACAACAATTTATAATTAAAATTTTGTGAGTTGATTTTTAAAGTGTATCACAAAAATGGGTAAGTTTTTCCACTCTTATGTACTAGTTTTCATTTACATACAACCACCGAAATTCTATAAGTATAAAGTTTATAGAAGACTCCTAGAATTTTACAACATTTTGAGATCATTCCAAAATAATAATAATAAAAAATTAGAGGCAAGCTAGTCATCAAGAACAATAATATTTTCTTTTGGTACCAGTTTCAAATATGGAATAGTTAGAGCCACAAAGTATGTTGAGTTGGCTTCAGAAGTTGAGAGTTGGTCACAAGGTCCTCTTTCTCTTTGAGCAAGATAAATTGAAGCTAGTTGAGAGAATATTTCAAGAATATCCTCTCCTAAAATTTGTATCTAACATTTCTGAGCTAATAAAATACCCAACATATCATCCTTTTTAGTTGTTAGACTATCAAATTTTATGTGGAGTGTATCATATTCTATAGCATCAACGAGCTCCATAGTTTCTAAATGATTACCCACATGATTGTCCAACTTTTTCTTGGCTGCTATAATGGGTTACTTTTCAACAAGAGATCAATGTGAAGGATTAACAAAGAGAGCAACTAGTGATACATAACCTTGAGAAGTAGGGGGGATAGGATTCAGACGAGGAAGAAGAACAAGGGAAATTGAAACTTCATTCAAATTGTTAGAGTAGGACACATTTATACCAGGTTTGTGATGAATACAACAATATTTGGAGAGGTGGAGGCTCTAAATGGTGGGGTGGATGTGTGGTCATGATAAACCATGACTATTTCCATCCCATATTAACCATCAATTGGCTAATGGACTTTCGATGGATGAAAATTGGGAGGTGGGTTTATAGAGGAGTGGATGATATCACCTTAACATGATATTCCCTTGATATGACTAGCTAGTTGTAAATCACATATAGTATAGGTTCATTATATCACGATGAGGGATGGTAGGACAAGGTTCAAGGGAGATCTAAAGAGAGACATGCCCACAATCTATGGTATGTTGAGGCCTACAACAAGACAAGGCAGATTTGGGGGGGAGGGGGGGCGGTTATATAATTTTGATATGTCGAAGGTAATATTTAATGATTAGGGGATTGGAACCTAGCTCATGGTACCATTTACCATTAAAGTTTCAGGAGGAAGGTTAGTATCATGCCTGGCTAGTGAATCAACCAAAGAATTAAGATCTCTAAGGATGTGTTTCCCCTTAATTTCTTGCATGTTCAATAAAAGGGTTTTAATCCTCTAAAGAATATGTTAGAAATTGTAGGAAGAAAGGATATATTTGACATGTGTCTTAGTCAAATTTAATAATTCAATTTTCCACATCAGCAGGATTACTTGGATTGCAATTAGCTAGAGTAACATGGCCTTGTCTACTAGTTAACTCAGCAAATTCGAGTTAGAGGCTAGAAGTAGAGTTGTACATGTAGTGATTGCTAAAATTTAGCAATATAGTTTAGTTATTTTGATTTGAACTCAATTAACTGAGCTCAAGTACTTAGTTGAGTTAGTTGAAGGTCAGTTGAGTAGTAGAAATGTTGTTAACTCATTGATCTCTCAGTTAAACTAGTCAATCAACTAAAAATAGCCCAGACATGCATGGGATTTGAATTTCCTAGCTAGAGTGGAGGAAAAGGCTTAGTGTACATGCTTGGGAGTTAAGCAGGTGAATCATTCCTTGGGAATTTCACAAACAAATAGGAGGAAATTCCTATATTTTAGGAGCTAATTTACTCAAGGATTGAGCAAGGAAATAGGAGCAAGTTCGGGCCTTGAATTGGCTAAGTTTTGACCAGAGTAGGACAGTCAGCAGGAGAACAAGTTTAGAGTGCAGGGTGTACTTCAGGATCGAAGTAAAACATTGTAATAGTTTATCATTCTCATCTGATTAATGAAAAGCAGTAGAGGGGGTTTTCCTAGTTGGATTCCCTTGTTAATCATTGTGTTCTTGTGGTTTTGATGGTTGCATGTCATTGCATGTGTTTCTAAATTGTGATTTCCATTCTACAAAATAGTAGAGGAAATTTGTAATATCTTGATTTTATTTCAATTTCATCAATAGTAGCAAATTTCTATTAATTTTTACATGGTATGGAAGTAGAAATGACACTAGAAACCAGTCAATAGATCTTCTCCTTCAGAGATTTCAATTTGTATATTCAATGAAGTAGTTTTCTTTCGTGCAAGTAAATGTCTTTCAATGGATTGAGATTGGAGTATGCCCTGGAGGGAACCTCGAATTTCATAGCTTCGAAGGATGGAGTGTTGGAGTACACCAAAATTGACATTCCAAAACCAATAGTATCAGATGCACAATAGTTAGCCCAGTGGAAGAAGGATAACGCAAAATCTAGGAGGATCATCTTAGAGGGTATGAGAGACCACATAATATAAAATTTAAATGGAAAGGAGACTCCATTTGCTATGTGGAAGACCCTCACTGATTTATTTTAAAATGGTAGTGATGTCAGGAAATTGGCATTGAGGAACAAGCTTAGAAACCTCCACATGTAGAAAAATGAATCCATTCCACATTACCTCTCCAAATTCACTCAGTTTCAAGATGAGCTTGGAGGAGTTGGAGAAAATATACCCTCTTCAGAGCTAGTGAGCCTAGCCCTCCCAAGCCTTTCAAAATCTTGGCACAACCACTAGGGCTTTGTAAATGGAAGGGACAAATTACCAAATTGGGAGAGACTTTGGTCTGATTTAATGCAAGAAGAAATTCAAAGGAACACTAGATATGGAGTAACATCAAAATATGAGGAGGTAGAGAAATTCTCCTTGGTTGGGAAGGGCAATAAAGTGAAGGGAAAGAAGTCCCAAAGCAAGCTAGAGTCTAGCCAGAACAATGGAAAGAAGAAGGACCTAAGCAAGATAAAACGTTTTCACTGCCATGAATATGGGCACTATGCAACAAAGTGTTTGCACAAGAAGTCTAACAAGAAGCCTTTAACAGGAGAAGGATGTGAAGCACTTGCCTCACAATTCGAATTAATCTTCATCCTAATTGCATGCATGGCAAGCACTATAATCGGGAGTGTGTGGTATCTAGATTCATGTTCCTTGTTCCATATGACAGGATGCAAAGAATTCTTCAGTAGCCTAGAGGAGAATGATCTCCAAATGCACATAGAACTTGGGGATGATGGATGGTACAGTACCAAAGGAATCGGAACTATAACCTTTAAGAGGGATTCGGGCTCCCATCTTCATTTGAAATATGCTATATATGTACCTAGGTTGAAGAAAAACTTGATCTCTGTAGCTGTATTGGAGGATAGAGGCTATGATTTTGTTTTTAGTAAAGGGAAAGACTTTCTAAGACATGTAGCTATTGGGCAAGTGGAACAGATTGGATTTAGAGTGAAAAATATCTACAAACTTGAGGTGGAAGCTTGAGCTTGATTGAGTACCAAGGTAGAAAAGGTGTAGAGTTGAGATGTTGGAGAACTCTGGTATAGGTGCATGGGATACTTACACCATGGGGCCTTAAAAATCATGCAACAGATTACCATTAGTCTCCTTAAATGTACCCTTAACTAGCATGATGTCCACAAGGGATGCACATTGGGGAAATATGTAAAATCCACCTCCCAGGGCTGAGATAGCAAAGTTGGAACAATCTTGGAGTGAGTGCACTTTAATGTATGTAGACCATTTTCTACGGCCTTTACAATGAAACACAAGTATTATGTGATTTTTTCTAATGACCTCTCTAGAAAATGTTGGATATTCTTCATGCGGAAGAAGGATGAATTTTTCTCAAAATTTGATGAATTTAAAGCATTGGTTGAAAAGGAGACTGTTTAGAAATTGAAATTCCTAGGAAGTGATAATGGATGAGAATTTGTTTCTAGCACCTTCAAGGAATTTTGTGCCAAAGAGTGTACTATAAGAGAATTGATAGCACCCTATAACCCATAGTAAAATGGGGTGGTTGAAAGGAAGAACAAAAGCATAGTGGGAGCAAAAAGATCCTTGTTGCATGATCAAGGCTACCATTACATCTATGGGCAGAAGCATGCAACACCATAGTTTATTTGCAGAATAGGAGCCCTCATAGAATACTTGGCATGATCACACTCGAAGAAGCTCTCTCTAGGAGGAAGCCAAATTTATCTCATTTTCTAATCTTTGGAGCCACTGTGTATTGTCATGTATCCCAGGATAATAGGAAGAAACTTGAGCCTACAATTAAGATGGGAGTCTTTTTAGGATACACAGAGACACCACATAATTACCGAGTGTATTTTCCCTCACTCAGGGTGACAATAGTGGGGAGAGATGTCAAAATTGACGAGGATAAGGCTATGAGAAGCTCTCTAGACTAAGAGCTAAGTATCCCACCGAAGGAAGAGCTTATAGCTCCAAAAGAGGAGCCTCATGTAGAGCTTCAAGATGTTGTGGAGCAACCATAAGTGAAGGAGCAGGCAGGAGGCCGAGTGCAAGCACCCACTCAACCATAACCTTCCAAAGAGGGGAGGAAGAATACCAGAGAAGCTGACAGATTGCTACAAGATGCATGGGATCATGTGGGGACTCCTACATTTCACCACAGCTAGAGGAGGTCACCAAACATGTACGTTGGGTATATGGCTCTCTTGACTGAACTCATTAAGTCAAAGCCTTCTTCATTTGAAGAAGTTTCTCAATCAGTGTGGGTTTATGCCATGGTGGAGGAGTATGACTCCATCATGAAGAATAGTGTATGGGAGGTGGCATCTGGACCAAAAAAAAAAGGCATTTCTTGGTTCCAGATGGATCTACAAAGTGAAGCATGCAACTAATGGGAGCATCGAGAAGTACAAGGCCAGATTTGTGGCAAAAGGCTTCTCTCAGGTAGATGGAGTGGACTATGAGGAAACATTCACCCCAATGGAAAGATATTCCTTGATCATAACCATTTTAGCATTAGTTGCGCAGATGGGGTGGAAGATACATTAGATGGATGTGAATACCACCTTATTCAATGGAGTTGTTGAGGAAGAAATTTACTTAAAGTACCAGATGGATTTGAGATATCTGACAGGGAGACACATGTGTGGAGACCCAAGAGAGCCATGTATGGTTTCAAACAGGTGCCCTGATTATGGTACACTCATATCGACATATATCTCAGTGGATTGGGCTTCACCAAAAGTGAAGCAGATGTCAATCTTTGTCACATTGTGGTAGATGGAAAGTTGCTTATCTTAGTATTGTATGTTGATGACATGATAATTATAAGGGATAAGTAGTTGATCCATTCTTGTAAAGAGGAACTTGCAAGATAATTTGAGATGAAAAACATGGGATTGATGCATTACTTCCTTGGGCTAGAAGTATGGCAGGGTGATGGTGAATTTTTTGTGAGTTAGGTGAAGTATTCCTCTGAAATTCTTCAGATATTTCACATGGAGAACTACAAGCCTATGGACACACCTCTAGCTAAAAACTAGAGAAAGGAGAGTGGTTCTTCAAGAGAGGCAGTAGATGCCACCATCTACAGACATCTTTTGGGATCCTTGATGTACCTTGTGAACACAAGACCCAACATATGCTATGAAGTTAATCAGTTGATTCAAGCCATGGTGAAGCGTAGTATTGGAATGCAACAAAGCATGTGTTGAGGTACCTTAGAGGCAAAACCAAGTATGGGTTATGGTATAGGAGGATAGAGGGAGTGAATCTCGAAATCTTAAGTGATGCAGATTGGGCAGGGATTCCATCATACATGAAAAGTACTTCAGGTGCTATCTTCAGTGTTGGGTCTGCAACTAATTCCTGGTATAGCAAGAAACAAAGGTTTGTGGCACTCAACTTAGTAGAGGCTGAATACATGGACGCAAGTCAAGCAACATGTGAGGCCATATGGATGAGAAAAATACTTGTGGGTCTTTTTAGTCAGGATATGGATCCAACAATGATTTTTTTGTGATAATCATAGTTGTATTAAAATCTCTGATAATCTAGTATTTCATGACAAGTCCAAGAGCATTGATATCAGGTACCATCACTTGCAAGATTATGTGCAGAGGAGAATTATGATGCTACAGTACATTCCAACTGATGAACAGGATGCAAATATTTTGACAAAGGAATTTTCAAGAGGCAAATTCGAATTCCACAGGTGCATGAAAGGGGTTGTGCAAAATCCCCTTCTTGCTAAGAGGGAGTGTTAGAAATTGTAGCAAGAAAGGCTAAATTTGACTTGTGCCTTAGTCGAATTTAGTAATTCGATTTTCCACATCAACAGGATGACTTGGATTGCATTTAGCCAGAGTGACATAGCCTTGTCTACTATTCAACTTAGTAAATTCGAGTTCGCTAGAGTGACATGGCCTTGTCTACTATTTAACTTAGTAAATTCGAGTTAGAGGCTAGAAGTAGAGATGTTCATGTAGTGATTCCTAAAAATTAGCAATCTAGTTCAGTTATTTTTGGTTGAACTCAGTTAACTGAGCTCAAGTACTTAGTTGAGTCAATTGAAGGTCATTTGAGTAGTAGAACTATTGTTAACTCAATGATCTCTCAATTAAACTAGTCAATCAGTTAAAAATAGCCCAAACATACATGGAATTTGAATTGCCTAGTTGTAGTGGAGGAAAAGACACATTAATTATCAATTGTATACTAGTTGAGTGTACAACCTTGGTAGTTAAGCAGGTGAATCATTCCTTGGGAATTGCGCAAGAAAATAGAAGGAAATTCCTAACTTTTAGGAGCTAATTTCCTTAAGGATTGCACAAGGAAATAGTAGCAAGCAGGAGAACAGGTTTACAATGTAGGGTGCACTTTAGGATCGAAGCGAGACATCATAATAGTTTCTCATTCTCTTCTTATTAATGAAAAGTAGTGGAGGGGTTTTTCCCATTTAGGTTTCCCTATAAATCAATGTGTTCTTGTAGTTTTTATGGTTGCATGTCATTGCATGTGTTTCTAAATTGTGATTTCTATTCCGTAGAATAGTAGAGGAAATTTGTAATCCCTTGATTTCAGTTCAATTTCATCAATATTAGATAATTTCTATTAATTTCTACATAATATAAATCAACAAGAGTTAAGCCAAGGTTGATGTGTCTAATAGTGTTGTTAGAGTCTCTCACAATGATGAGTGATTCTACAGAGAGAGTTGACTAAGGATAATCCTTGGAGAAACACTTATAGTTCAACATGGTTATTAGTGGCTAGACCAAATCTCCAAGAGAATGTTGCTTCAGTTTGTCCTCCAAGGCCATAAAGGCCTCCCACGCACCTGCCACCGCATCTATCACAATAATATTTATCCCATATTAAATTTCAAAATATTTATCCTATGTTAGTTTTATCTTTACAACTCATTTATTTGTAATGATAGATAACACCAATGGAAATTCCATATACAACAATAAGACCAAAATCAAACATCACAATGTCATTAGATTTATAGCATTGCAAGTTATTTAACCTATAATGTCTTATATTATAGGTAAATATTAAACATTTATGAGAGAGTAAAACAAACTAGCAATTGCACCAAATGTTGCAAAGGAAATGTCGTAAGGAAATACCTTAGGAAAGAGTAGCGTTGACAATGAATGTGTCACCTACAAGATCGAGAGAAAAAATCATGGATGTGATTAATACTCAAAACCAATTCAAGAATTTGAAACATTGTGAAGACATACAAAATATTAAGAACTGTGTTTCTTTGTTGTATAAGTAAAACACAAAACAAAAGGGAAAAATACAAAAAATCAATAAATTGAAACCAAAATGCATATGAGCCAACAGTGTTGTAGTTTGTACCATGTCATCCTATAGTTGGAATCTGAGTGTTTTCCACTTACAGAAAAGGAGCAAAAAATCTAAAAAATCATAAGAGTTCAAGAGAATACATGTTACTTCAACAAACAAGTTACCACATAGTTTATTTGCAATATTCAAATTTTGTGAAATAAAAACATAATTGACTCAATACTCTAGGTTCCTTTTAAATATTTGTCAAACAGTTGATAACCATCCCTCCAATGTTATACATGTGCACAATTTTGGCCCTCTAAGGCGATAATCAACCATTCTCTTTCAATTTTTCCCTAGAATTCATCCAATTTGATTTCTTTTAAGCCTTTGCTACTCCTATAATTTGTTTTCTGGGTGATTTTAATCATACTCACCACTGTGACTTCTGTCAAAAATTTAGAGAATAATCCTTACATCAAACAATTATCCTGTAACATGTAACTTGTAAGACAATTAACCTGTAACCTATAATTTTTCTTCTATGACAATTTTCAATTCATCTGTGTGTACATGCTTGCCTGCTAGTATTTTCAACTTGTCCTTCAACATTTGGATTTTTGCATCTTTCTTCTTAACTACGGACTAGAATGGATTTGAATCATTTGGGTCAAATCCCATATCTAAAACTCTGTTGTAGTTCTAATGTAGTCAGTTGGCGGACTCTACATTCCATTTTTTCTTTCTTTAAATGTGCTTCAATTTTCCTTTTAGTTACAAGCAGTTTATTCCTTTCAATAGTGACCTTGAGATAATCAGTATGTATAATTTCATCTATTTGTTTAACTAAAACTATTTTATCTCTTGGATGAATTTGAGATTGAAATTATTTCTTGTAATCAATAGTTCATTTTTTTTATCTCTCCATATTTGTTATGAATCTAACTAATCTCTCTTCACCTGTTTCAATCATTTGGATTATTGTGGCAGCAGGGAATTGTTGAACAACAAACATTCAAGTTAACTCAAGTTCCTGGTCTCTTTGGGTTCATGAATATTCTCCCTCAACTATCATTTTCAAATTTTTCTTGAGTCCCTTGGTCTTCATCTTAATCAATTCCCTTTATACTTTGAACTCTTGGTTGTCCAGGATCGCAACTATTTGTCCAACTACTTGTTTAGAGTTTTCTTCTTCATAGACTTCCTAACTAGAAATCCTTTCCCATTCAAGATGCTCTTCATGTTCATAAGGAGTGGTTTTATGTTCTCTCATTCTTTGAGAAACAATATGTAGAGGATCATATCCCAACAATTGGTATTTATTTAAATAATAATATCGTAGCAAATTCTCAGCAATAAGATCTACCATTTTTCCATTCATCACAAAAGGGAAGACCTTCTTAGGAAATTTAAAAGCAATTTTGAATTTTCCTCCAATAAAATTCCTTTATAGGGAATCAAACTTTTGTCTGATAAACTCTAATGAAAATAGTCTTGACGTAAGAAAAGTTTGGAGCTTTCATGGTCTCACTTCTACTTTATATACTCTTATGACTGTGTAATCCTTAAAAAGGAACCAACCACCAAAATTCCCTCTAAGACACTACAAAAACTCCTTGAATTCAAATTGAATTCTAGGGGGAACCAAACCATATATCCATTGGAAAATTTTATGAAGAATTATGTTAGCATATTGGACAAAATATCCTTCTTGTTGTTGACATCTTATAATTTGTGACTAATGACGAATAATTTCATCATATCATCTAAGTACTAGTAGCTGAAACTTATACCTTGAAATTTGTCGATGAACAAAAATATGAATATATACCAAATAACTGTATGTAATTGTGAAAATTATAGTCATACAAATAGCCCAAGTAAGTATTAGAGATGAAATATTGGTCTTGATACGAATGTTGAAAAGCTTACCACTGCTCTTATTATTACCTTATTTGTCCTATAATTTTTTAGAGCTGAAATCAACAATTTTCTCTTTCCCTCTGCTTGTTTTCAATTCACATAGTATTTTCTATTATTGAATGTGAAGAATTCAACTTTGATCCTCAATGTGGTTTTCAATTTATAGTATCTATAGTGTTTTCACTGAAACTCTTTATCTTCTACAAATTATTGTTAATAAGTCTATAATTTAGACTTTTCAATAACCTGACACATGGATTGTTTTTCTAGGGTTTGTTTTAAATTCTAATTGAATCTGAAGCTACTTTGTTGCCACTTAGTTTCTTGCTCAAGAGCCTAAGGATGATAGTAACTATTTTCAGTGGAGTGCTTTTAGTTTTTTTTGTTTATTTCTACTAATTCCACAATAGTGGCTTGTAATTTCTCATAATTATTCTTCTCATGAGGGACCATGTGGTGGAAATATGACTACTACAAGTGTGAATGAAGTTGTAGGAGATAATGATCTAGTGAATTTTCTTAGTGGAAAGATTAAATACATATCTAAGTCTTCTAGAAACTGTGTTGAAATAAATCAAAATAGGATTTTTCATCTTTTTTTTTATGTTAGCATTAGCTCCACTCAAGTTCATAGAATTAGAGCACTAGAATATTCAACTAGCTTTTCCTGTAGAAGTTCAGCTAAAGGTGAAATTGTTGAAAAATATATTTATAATTGCAACTCAAATGGTTCCAAATGCAAAAAAACACAATTCTAATCTTAGGTTAAGGAGGGAAAGGAGTTTAGCATCATCAGAAACCTATTCATTCTTTGTAAGGAGACCTAGGCATCAATCTTCTAGTGTTGAATGGAATAGAGGATTTGATAATGTTGACTTGAGAAACAATAGTGACCAAAAGCAAGTGCAGGGTAACAAGTCACACATTTTTTGTAAAAGTATTACTCGACATCAAAGTGATCCTTCAATGCAAGAGTTGGACAATGCACAAATATTCCTCTTAATGCACTACACTAGGGAGATGCATTTTCCAAACCTTCTAGAGTGAGGCACATCATGAAAGTAGGGATTCCCAACATGACTTGACTTGCAACATCAATTAATATAAAGTCTCTGATCAAAATCTATCTTTTGTGATCGATTCCTATTCTACTTCACTAGAGTGAAGGGACGCAATTTGTAACTAGAAAAGAGGGACAATTGAACATGTTGAAGACAATGTGAGCTTTAGAATAACATGTAGTGTGGGATGACTTTGTGACACATTGCTTAGGAGGAAAACATCATCTGAGGCTTCCTTTGGCATTCCGCAAGGAGATTTCGTAGCAAGGGAGACAAGACAACATAATGGGAGAAGTTTCTAAGTAGAATTAACTAAATCTTCCTCAAACAGGTATATAGGAATAAAACCAAATCTTACATGAGATCAATTTCCTTGTACTCTTAGATCCCTAAATGATAGTTGGGGGAAAATGGATGAGAGAAGCCAAATGAATGAAGACACACCTCATAATAACAACAACATACTGGAACACAAAATCCTCTTTATCAAGGGATAGAGTTCGATGGAAATATATGGGGTTTGTTGTGTTTTTGGTTTTCTTTTGTGTCATTTTGAGCCTTGGAAGTTATTTCTCTTTATTCTGCAGTACCCAATTATAGGTCTAGGATCATAAATGTTTAAGAAATTACTGAGAATTTTGTTGGGCATGAGAGGTCATGTATTTTTGTTGGCCACCATCATACATGGCATTTCTCATGCCAAAACGTTGGAAGAACATATCACCCAAAGAACAGGTTAAGCATCTCAAAGATAATCATGTTGGCGGAAGCTTTGTTTGAGGTTTAACACACCGCTTTAGTTGTTTTTCAAACTTATTCTAAACACAAAATTAGATCCTTACTAAGTGTCGATCATATATGATATTTGTTATGATTTATCCAATATACTTTGTAAAGTTATCTTAACAATGAATAAGTTTTTGATTTAGGTTCTTGATGAAATTCATCACCAATCTATGGCATTGTCCTCCTGATCCCTAGTTTACTCACATGGATCATTCCATGTTCTTGATGATGTTTTCAACTCCATGCTAGTCTAGATGTAGAGAAAAAGAAAACCATGCAAATGAAGATGATAAACAGTAATTTATTTCGTCTGTTACATTATTTAATCATTATCAGACATGTTGTTCTAGCACAATAGTAGTATGAAAATACTTGTTAATTGAAAAGAACCATGAGAGGATGCCATTTTTAAAATTTAATCAAAGGCATGGGAGGGTACATGTAAAATCTTTACCAATGGATTGATGTTTTAATAAATACACTGAGCATCTTAAATTCCAATAGATATTTAGTAACAACACTCAATAGATGTTGAATAACATTCCAAGAGACTTATTAAGACTTTGTAAAAGATTGTATCCTTATTAACAACAAATGTGTATCTCCAAGAAGCCAAAATTACATCATCATAACCTGTCAAAAGAGATCCAATAGAAAACAAAGGTTTTTTCCATCTAGGTTGACATTAGAGTCAAAAGGTCACCAAAAAATTCCGCTAACACTCTTTCCAATTCAATTAGGCTAAAGAGATTTTGTACTATGTATACTATAAACTCACTTGAAAACCAAATATATAAATGGAGGATGTGCATATTCATGCATATGACCTCCAAATTGTGTCCTTGAATAATCTAATCCCCATGAGCCAATAGGACACCAACCTTAGCCAAGTCCATCTATGACCTAGTTTCCCTCCTTGTACACTTGGTGAAAAGATATCCAATCAAAAGCATGGGACATTTCCAGGATCTCATGTAACACAAGATGTAAGATGAAATTTCTCATAGCTTTGGTTGGTATTAAGTTTATTCTAAATTAATCTTACTTGATGTTTTCACTACTTGGAATTTTTTCACTTTTCAAATATAAACATAGACAAGAATTCCATTAAGTTTATTCTTCTAGGATATTTGCTAGCGAAGGTGTAGATATAGTGCTATTAAAAATAGATTCAATTGCTAGAAGTATGGAGGGTTCTGAGTTGTAAATTTCGAATCTAATGAGAATACTATTTCCAAGAATCTTGGCTACACACTTCAGTTGTAGAAAATTGTTCCCTTTTGTTCCATTATTTACATCAATTCCATGATCTGGCTATGGTGATGTCTTTGGCTCATTTTTCCTTGCTATGTGCAATAACAAATGACATACAAAATCAACCCCATTTCCAGGGTTAATGGATAACTTAACCACTCAATTTCAAAATCCTACAGTAACCGAACATGCAATCATTGATGCTTGAAAAGACGAAATCAAAAGAATTGAATTATAGAGAATAATCAACAGAGTTTTACTTGAATGAAATCTCTGACCATCCATGTTGAATGAAATCACAATCTTTGAGACTTTGAATGTGCTTCTAAACTACCCTTATTGGCTTCTAATCTTGCATTCTATGTGAATTCTGGCATCCCACCTTCCTTCTATTTGAGATTTGTTTCTAAATCCTAGACCGCGACACATATGATGTTTCCCTTAATGTATTTTGTAAAGGAAAATGCCTTGCAAAAAACCCTTCAAGATATTGGGGGGGAGGGGCTCTCAAGATCTAGAAGATTGAAATTGATCTTGGGGGGAGGCGCCCAAGATTTGGAAAATTGAAATGCCACAAGAAAAAGAGGAGAATGCCCAATAAACAACCACAAACATTTTTTTATTAAAACAAAGAATAAATGTAAAGGCTACATTGTGGTAGTCAATCTGTCTTTTTACAAAATGTGACTTGTTACTTATAGTCTTTTTCAGTTACAATACCACGGGTCAATTCCACGAGTGAATGAATATCATGGGTAGATGTCACAATACCATGGGTTAATTCCATGGGTGAATGAATACCATGGGTGGATGTCACAATACCATGGGCGAATACCATAGGTGAATGAATACCATGGATGGATGTCACTTATAATACCATGGGTGGTGTTAGGTTCCTATACCAATAGGTATCATTTTTCATGATTGACATTGATAAGGCCTAATATGTTCAAACCTTTGGCTGATTGCAAAGGTGTTCCATATTCCAAGAAAACAAAAAATTAAAAAATGAAAAGAGGGTATGCCCTGAAAGAAAAATCAAAGGGAAAAAAGAAGGAAATGGTCAAGAAAGAAAGCAAATGAACCCCAAAGAAAAGACCAGGAAAGTGTGCTAGTTCAAAATGCCACTATTGTTCAATTTTTAAAAAATTTCATTATGTGCAGTTGGTTGAGTCATGGATTTCAGAGATCTGTGGTTTGTGCTTTTTGAATCTTTGATCGAAGAATCCACAGTAAGAGAATTTTTACACCAACGTTTCGAATCCCAAATGGGATCCATCATCAGGGTTGAGAGAAAGATGATAAAAGAAGAGGAAAAAGGAGGAGATAAATACTCAAGAGAGAATGAATATTGAAAGAACAGCACAGGTCGGCCAGAAACATTAATAATGAAACTTAAAATTAAACTAAAAATTAACATTAATTTTTATAAATTAATATCATTTAATTAATACCTATAAAACATAATCTGTAAAAACTTAACATCCATCTATATTAATATTAATGTCTCTAAAAACATAATATATATATTAATATTAATATCATAAACCTAATATCTAAATAACATTAATATTTATATAACCTAATATTTATAAAGCTTAATCTATATAACTTATTATTATATAACATAAAACCTATATTAATATTAATATCTATAAAGTTTAATATAAATAATAATATTAATAATAGTATTAATATATAATTTATATTAAGTCTTATATATATAATAGTATTAATATATAATATATATAATATAATACTTATAAAACTTAATATTATATAATAGAATTAATATATTAAAATCTATAAGACTTAATATATAAAATAAATTATTTAAATATATATATTATAAATTATACAATCCTAATATCTTTAACATTAATATTTATGTAACCTAATCTTATTAACTTAATATTTTATAAATTAATCTATATATAGCTTATATTATATACCTAAGGCTATATTAATATTAATATCTATAAAACTTAATAAATAAATATCTATACAACCTAACCTATATTCTAATATCTATATCAATATCTATATAAATTAATATTAAAATACCTAAATTATAACTTAAATTCTATATTAAAATCTAAAATATATTAAAACCTATATTAATGTCTAAATTATATTAAAACCTGAGATTGTAAGGGGAAAGGGAGGGAAAAAACTAACCTGCTTGACAACTTACCTGGGGTTGGGTTGACGTTTCTTGATCTCACTGATCAGGGGAAGCCAGCTTCCGCTAATCTCCAAACCGTTGTCTCTGTTCAGGTTACCAGGATGCTTCAAGATTTCGAGGGCTTCTCTGATTTTCCGTCTTTGATGCTGCTCTTCTCTTGCGATAATTGATGCGTTTTCTAAGCAGATGTGGTTTTTAGTCTTCGAGGAGTGCTCTGCCAAGGCTGAGGTATGAGATCTTCCATTCCTAATGTCAGCACCATGCTCTTTCAGTCTTGTCTGGAGGGAGTGACCAGTTTCACCTATGTAGCTTTTCCCACACGAACAGTCTATTTTATAGACTCCTTTGAGCTGCTGCTTGTCAATATCATCCTTAACAGATTTTAAACTTTGCCTGATGGTACCGGGAGCTGAGAATTGAGTTATAATGTTTTTCTTTCTTAGGATTCTTGCCATTTTATCTGTGACTCCTTGGATATAAGGTAGAAAAACCTTACCACCTTGAGGTTGATCCTGCTCTTTAGGTATGGGAGATGACAACCTCATTTCAGCTTTCTTTATGGCTTTTTTAATCTCATGATCCTTGTAGCCTATATTTTTGAAAGTTGAAACTAAATGCCTCTTCTCTTCGTTAATATGCTCTGAGTCAGAGATTCGGAGGGCTCTAATGGCAAGAGTGTTCAGGACGCCAAGCTTTTGCGTTGGGTGATGGTGGGAGTCCACATGAAGGTAACTCTCTGTGTGAGTTGACTTCCTGAAAACCTTATGGCCCAAAGAGCCATCCTCTTTTCTGATGATGAGAATGTCCAAGAAAGGAATGCTCAAATTTTCTTCAAGCTCCATCGTGAATTTTATATCAGGGGAGATGGAGTTAAGGTGATTGAAAAACCTGTCGAGTTCTGCTTTACCATGGGTCCATTTTATATTGGTGTCATCGACAAAACGTTTCCACCAAGATGGTTTTAAAGGATAAGAATCCAAGGCCTTCTTCTCAAAATATTCCATGTATAAGTTGGCCACAATTGGCGAGAGGGGTGATCCCATTGCTACACCAGATGTCTGTTCATAGAAAGTTCCTTGGAATGTGAATACAGTTGACCTTAAGCAGACTTCAGCCAGTTTTGCGGTCTCTGGATCAGTGACACTTCTTATAACCTAAATGGCTTCATCAAGAGGAATCTTTGTGAATAAGGAGACCACGTCAAAGCTCACAAGGATGTCATCCTTTTCCATTCTTTCATTTTTAATAAGATTCACAAAGTCGTGTCACAGTTAATGGATGGCCAAACAGCTCAATCTTGGCCAAATTCATGTTTGAATTTCTTGTCTTAGAGATAGTGAATAAAGTCTATCCAAACAGTTCAAGCTTGGCAGACAAATAGTTAGGTAGAGAAGCAAAGGGTTTCGACAGCTAAATCTGAGCTCTTGGAAGAAATAAGAATAGACTTAGATAGGAGGACAGCTAAAAGAAAAGAAGAGAATCAGGGTTTTCTATTTCAAATGCACCCAACCATGAAAGAAGAAAAAATGCTAGGATCAGTAAGCTGGGTAAGCAGTTTTGGTGTTGCATAAGCAGGTTTGTGAGCAATTTTGTCGTTTCAGGATGATTCATTTCATGGATATCATAACTGCCAGGGCAAGGTGGCTACAAAGTCAAAAGATGCATGTCTAACTTCCCCTCATCCCCCTCCCATCAATCACTCACTAACTCCCCTTCAAGGACATGGAGATCTGCTCAGTGCTCCTTGTTCACTCCATTTCATGAAAAACACTAAGTAAAACTGTGTTTTTACTTAGACAAACGAAGCCACATTTTTTGTGTAAAACCTTTCTTATTTTGACTCTCCCTATAGCCTAAGTTTCACTATACAACTTAGTGCTCACTATCATATCATTTCAAAGTTTCATATTGACACATTAACTCTAGTATATAAATCCCCTATAAATGTTTCCCATGCCCGTATTATATTTCCCATAGAAACCCGCAAACTTTATTATTCCCGCCCCGGTTTAGTTATAAGCCATATTATTCTATTTTTCGGGATTTAAATGGTTCATCAGGAGCCATGTAAAAACCCACTCTCGCACAAGGTTTCGGAGTCAATCAACCCCACGTTGTTTGATCAACCAACCCACATTGCAAACTATACAGAAAAACCCACCCCGCACGCAAATATTAAACATTAATTAACGTTGGGTTAATTAACTGTTAATCCACCCGACATCCAATAGAACTCGTCCCGATGCAAATAACCAAGGTTTATTACCTGGCTCCCCGCGCAAATAAATCGTCGTCATCTCCGTCACCTGTCAACCGTCGGATCAAGGCCCGTAGATCGGATGGTGTGCATCAATATCGGAACCCCTCCGATGTCTGAGAGTTACCGCCTGATGAAAAGTGGTATCCCTGTTGTACCACGGGATGCATGTCGCCCGCCCGATATCGTCGCATCCCCTCTACCCAAAATAGCCTTTGCCCAAAAAGCTGTTCGGGGAATACCATTTATCGCCCCTGTTGAACCCCCGATGACCTCACCCCCACGTCACCACTGCCACCTCAGGTCCATGTCATCTGCCACATCATCCGACATGTCATCCCCACATCCTCGCTACACGACAAAGTTTTGTCATGCTGACGTCATCCGACCGAAAACGCCAAAACTCGCCAAAGTCAATTTTTCGTTGAAAAGCCCGTGAAAACGTCATTTTCATTCATTTTCACTTGTTTTATCTGCACAACTATTGCATGTGAATTACGACAAAGCTGCCTCCAGAGCTCCAGTCCGCCACCCGATCAGCCTAATCTGACACCCCACTGTGCAAATGCATCGTTCAATCCTGCAAATTACTTCAGTGCGCGTTTAGAAACAGGTATTTATCGTAATCTTGCTAGTAAACCCTGTGAATTTCAATTTTCTCTACATAATTGTCCAAGCGACCTAAATTCTTGTTAAAATTCATCGTGTTACCTTCAAATAAGCACACTAGAACCACTCTATTACCCACTCTTCACCAAAAACCTGCACATTTCGTGTCTCTCTGCAAAATTCACCCAGTAAGTCAAAAAAAATAGGTATTTACCAAAGTCTGGTTCCCAAGCCCCCTGTTTTTAACTTTCCTCTGCAAAATCTTCAAAAAACGCCCAAATATTGAGGTTAAATCATCAAAATACCTGCAAAAGGCGCGCCATAAACACTGTTTTGCCCATTTTACCAAAGAAATCCCACAAACTTCGTCCTCCTTTGCGTATTTCTCCCACTGAGTTAAATTCAAGCTAGTTTTGGCCCAAAATTCTCTGAGAAAAGCCCAGAAGCTGTCAATTTATCTACCTGTTGCAAAAACCCAAGCTCCAAGTTGAAAAATTACAAGAAATTGAGCAATGGAGGCTCGAGTGGCCCTAAATATTGCACCTCTCAATGCTCCACAAAAAGAACTGGAATGGATACCTTTAGCTGACAAAGATTTCCAGATTAATGACTTAACTGGTGACAAGCCTCATCTCCAAGCATTTTGTGAAATTAGGAATAGCTACAGGAGTAATGTTGATGTCTATGGAATTTGGGAGTCCAACATGCCTATGTACTACCTCCCTTCAGTGAATGTATTCCCCGACCTCATTCACCAATGCCATGCCAATTATCAGCCCACTCAAAGAGCAGTCATGTCCCCTTCTGGAAATGTCCACTTTTACATCACCCCTGAGTCCATAAATGAAATGCTACACTTCAGGCCCACTCAACCTCTGACTCCTCTTTCCATGGGACTTTTGCTTGACCAAGGTGTCAAATTGCCCAGCTCAGAGATAACCAGATTAACTCAATTGTTCATGAGACCAAATTGCCAACACCGAGGCCCACCCCCATATGTGCATGCTTGGTTCACTGAGGTAGGAAGATTCATTATAGACATGATATCCTACATCTTAGGATTTAAAACAAGTGAGTATGTTGATGAGACAGTTTTGCTATCCATTTCCACTCCAGGACAGTCCCCTGCTGTCAAGTATGATTATGCCACCTTCATAGCTGATAAGATCCATGAGCAATTCATGAGCATGGACAGAGAAAGAGTGTTTAAATACACATCATACATATATCAATTGTTGATGTACAATCAACCAGATAGCTTTCAAATTTCCCTCAGAAAGTTAGATCTCAAAGGAGAAAGGAGGTCTGTGATCTTTTGGACCTTAGTCTTCCACCATTTTTATAACTCTCCCTATACTTACTGTGAATTCATCGACCTGTTCATACATCCAGCCTCTTCCTTATTGCTGACAACTCCTCCTTCTAGACTCTCTGATGAAATGCAGAAAATTTTACAGCTCTCCAAAAGCTACAGCATAGGTGACTGGTACTTTTACCAGAATCACACTGAAATCCGAATATATGGCTATGAACTGTGCCCCTACAAGCTACCCAAATTTGTGCCTATGAGGTTGTTTGCACTGGAGTACTTCAAGCAGTTTATCCATAAAGACATAATCCATTTCTGCAAGGCTAAGAAAAAGGCACAGCTGAAAATAAGAAATCAATTGGGCCCTTTTATCTTCAACAAAAGGGAAGCCTGGGAGCAGGCTGATAAGATTTTAGGGGAGCAACTAAAGCTGAAACAAAGTTTTTATTGGGCACCATATGACCCCAATCATTTTATAAGTTATAGAAAAGTCAAAAACAACCTAGCTCCCTACATTCATTGCAAAATCCTTGAAATCCAACAGTATGCTAATCAACAAGAATGGTTAGAAGGCACATTAGTGGAAGAAATTACTGAGGAAGAGAAATTGGAAAAGGCCATGAAAGGACTTGAAAAAACGCTTGACCTGGACCCTTTTGGACAGGTATCCTTCAAACTACCTCAGCATATAGGAGGGGATACATCTGTTGCCGGGACTTCTCAGCAGTCCACACAAAAAGCCAGCGTCGGGTCAGCAAAGGGTAAGGAGGTAATAGACACAGAGCAATAAACAATGACAGACCAGCTAGATACATCAAAGGAACAAGGCCAAGGGCAAGGTCCTTCAACACAGACTAAGGTGCCTGAAATCCCTGTATTACAAACTCCTCTAAAAGAGGAAATAGGCAACAAAAGGGACAGAGAGGAAATCACACCCGCAAGTGGACCGACAGAACAGCCAGGGGAAAAGAGGCAAAGGTTAAATCCTTACTCTGAAGAGGAACTCTTGGAAGAGACAACAAACAGCCCAAGAGGTGAAGGAAGGAATGAACAACAAACTCCTCCAAATTTGGAAACATCAGCTAGCTCATACCAGCAAGAGCTAGAGAGACAGCACAGTGTGGAGATTGCATCCACCAGGCCACAAAACAAGCAACAAAGCAAGCAAGGCTCGGACATTAAAAAAGCATTTACTGAAATAAAGGCAAGAAATGAGCCAATAAGAATTCAACTTTATAATCAATTGCTGAGAATGGCTCCCACAAATCAACAAAGGTTAATGGCAGCATATGATATTCAAGAAGGGAAAATGACCCTTAGTCACTTCAAGCCCACAATGCAGCAGCCACAATCAGCTGCTGATTATATCAGGACCAATCTAGAAGTTCTCTCCAAAGATATCCATCCAATGGACTGGATTGAATTACATAAGAAAATCGTAGAAATGGTGTACTCCACCTTGGTAGACAAGGCATTATTAGCTCACAAATTGCAGAATTCATTACACAATACCTCTGCCCAATTAGAATTGGAAAAAGCTTCCTCCTTAGCCAAGGAAAACAGGATTAAGTCCTTGGAAGAAATTATCATTGAGCTAGAACATGATCCCAAGGATGCAAAAGGCATCAAAGCACTAATAAACAAGAAGGAGGAGGACATTGTAGCCCTCAAAAAGCAATTAAAGCTGCCAATTATAATGCATCCACAAACCACAGAAGTTGCATAGCAGAAAGAAGACGAGGACATGATGGGTTTACTAATGAGGATGAATGAGAGATTAACAGAAACTGAGCAAGCATTGGAGAAAGAAATGAAAGAGAAGCAGGGAGTGTCGACCTCCCAGCCACCGGAAATAGCTCCAACAAGCACAACGGCTCCTCCTACAACTACAACAACAGTAACTCCCACTGTCCCAGCAATAGGTACATCAGCGACAGATACTTCACGAGCAGCAACAACAACAGTACCAGACACCAGCATGAGCATGCAGGAGCTGATGAAGGCAGTAAAAGAGTTAGAACTCCAAATGTCAGAGCTTAAAGAGGCCAAAGAGAAATTGGCTAAACTAGAAGTGAGTTATGATAAATAAAAAATAACTATGGCAGAAAAAACAAGAGAGGTAAAGGCTTTGGAAAATAAGATAAAATCCTTGGAGAAAGATCTTTCTCTTCACAAACCTCTAACAGAAATTAAAAATATCTTGTGGACTAATATCGGGCAATCCATCACTGATCAATGGAGATCAATACAAACTATCCATGAGCAAATTGAATTGATAGAAATGGCCCAAGTAGAAATTCAAAAGGCCAGAGCATCATTGGGAAACATGCCCGAACAGGCCAATAGAGTAATTCATTTTTTGAATATCCATACCAAAGAACAACTAGCAGCTCTAGATATCAGGGACAGAACAAGTACCATTTTGACAGTTAGAAAGGTGCTAACCATGAGGAATTTTATTCAAAATCTGGAGAGAAAGTGCCAAGAAATGCAGATGGAAATAAATGCGTTTACAAAGAAGTTTACAGCCTTGCAGCAAAAGGGTCTACCCAGTTTGTTGACCAGCAATCAGAGACTGTTGACACATGAACAATATGCTCACAGGGTGGACACAGCTGCTGAAAATCAAATCACAACATCGTCAAGCACTTCAGAAGACATAGCACCTCCCTCTGGACAGAGCTTATATGACAAGTTGGAAAATCTGTTCTATATTGAGCATGAAATAACACATCTTTTTGAAGTCCAACCCAATTTCTACAGGTATACTGAAGCTGATGAAATATTGATAAAACTACAAAGGCACCAATTGCCAACAGACCAATGGTGGCAAAGCATGTTAGAGGTTTTACCAAGGTAGTTTTAGTTCTCTTTTTGATCATCTGCATTTAATCAAATTCAATGTGCGTGCCACGTATCATAAAAATGAGAACAACAAAGGAAGGAAGTCACGCCAAAACGCATTAAAGCGGAATCAGGCACAGATTAAAGGGTCGGGACAGCAATGCAGGAACACAAAATAAATAGGCAGCTACCAGCCGACTCATTGAGTTAAAAAAGTCAAATATATCTGACCACCTAAGGCAGTCGGCACAGCAGCAATTACTCCTACATTCATTGCCTGTTGTTTTCAATGTCATTTACTTCCTTTGTAGAAGTAGATGGATAAAATTATTGCTTGATATTTCTCTATGAGATATTTTTTAACGTTTTTTGCATAAATACCTCCCCAAGTGAAGTATTCGGGGTTGGTTGGTAATATCTTCTCTGGACTACGTTGTAACTCTGAGAATTTGCTGAATACAAAAGCTGTTGGATCTCATTATCACTGCATTGTCTGAATGTGGAATTGATGCTCTGGGCCCTGCTACAGAATTCCTGAGTCATGTTATGGATCAATAAGTTCATCTTCATCTGTGTTTTACAGTTGTGCATTTATATACATCATATATGTTTCATGATCTTAATAATGGAGAAAAAGAATAGCACAGAATTTGTTTGTTTACACTCTGTGTTCAATCTTTATTATTATTAATGTTTTCTTCAGGATCGGCATAAATAGGAATTCTTAAACTGCTCCTATTTCCCTGGTTCTTACCTATTGATTTAATACTAAGAAATTCTTAATTTCTTCTTGGTGATAATCATTCACTTTCTTTCTGTCTGCATATTGAAGGATTCTTAACTACCCTTCAACCACAGACTCCATCCCATCTAATCCAGCTTATGAATAGTTCCATGACTGATTACCCTGCTCTGTAGTACCCCCCCTATGTACAAAGAAACCACATCCAGCAGTTCATCCTTATAGACTCCATTAGCCCAATGGAATGAACTCCTCATACTTGCAGCCCTATTCTACAGAACACCACCATCCAAAACTCAAAACAAAAACCCTTGTACTTCATAACTAGCCTAAAAAACCTCAGAAAAAAGCTAAATTATAAAGAGAGAGCTCTCTCTGGATGCAGATTGGCTAGAATCTGTATCTAAAATATTGGTTAGTGGTTACCTCGGTTGTATTCCCTTTTCTACAACTTTTAGGGAACAACCTGAGTGATAACATCATTGGCGACTCCACTGGGGACTCGAATAAATTATTTGTCACTGCTGTTTGTTTTTAAAGCTACAGATGGAGCCTGAAGTTAGCCAGGTAGCCTTTAAAACTATTTTTGCTTTGTAATTACAGGAGTAAATAAAAGTTGCTTCAATCTATCTCCAGTCTAGTTTTAAGCTTTAAATAGCTATCCCAAAGACTTGATCAGTTCCCTTGTTTCAAAATATCCGTAGGAAAATCCAAAGCCTCATCTATTTCAAAAGCCTTCCTACAAAATATGGTTAAAAATTGTATTATTCGAAATATTCCAAGAAAAATCAAAAGTTGATTTAGAAGCTGTCTCCAAAGAAGAAGACCCGTTATACCAGATCCAAATCCTCCACTGATCTTTGAAAATCCTAATTTGATTCCTAAGAACCTGAGAAGTCTAGAGAATCAAGAAAATCCTGCTGATATAAACCTTAATATACCTCAACAGAACCCTATCCAAACTGAGCTTACTGCTGGAAAATCACAAGTCTTTTCTACCATTACTGTTGCTTCACCTAGTTCACCATCAGCACTTCAAACCATCTTTACCACTCCCTCCTCCACACCACATATTTCCACTGTTATCCCTGCTCTTCCAGTTGTTGCACTGATCTCTACAAACATGGCGAACCGATATGCTCCCTTGCAGTTACCTGCTAATCCAAGGGCTATGCCTCAAGATTACCATAGCAAAATCACATATTTTGATGGTGCTGGTACCTACACAGCATAGCAACATACAAATAAAATGACAGACTATTTTGAAAATTATGAAATTGATGATGATGATGTCAGAATGAAAATTTTTGTTCAGAGCCATCCTGGTGATGTTAGGACTTGGTTTAGGGCCCTCCCTGCAAATACAATTGCTGATCCACAAGCCCTTTCTCAGACTTTCCTAAACAGATGGAAAAGAAGAAGGATCCCGTACACATATTATCAGAATATGAGGATTTGAAAAGAGGTCCACAAGAAAGTGTCCAAGATTACTGTGCCAGATTTAATAATGTATACAATGCTATCCCTCAGAATGTCAGACCTCCCCCAGACGTAGCCTTGATCAAATTCCCTGATGGATTTGACTCTGACATGGATTACCAACTTAGGGAAAGAGCTCCTCCAAGTTTAGAAGACATGCAGAGTATAGTTGTCAGTGTAGAGGCTAATCTGATTTCCAAACGAAAGCGAGCTAGATCTGAGAGAAGAACAACTTTTAAGGAAGAACCTTCTGCATTTGAACAAAAACTAGATGCTATCATAAAAGGAATGGATAGACTTGGGGACAGAGTTGAAACAATTGAGAGGAAATCATCATGGGATGGCCAACCAAGTAATGTTGGGAGGAATCCAAACTTTAGGAAAAACAAGAACTCTAACACTGGGAAAGTTGGTCCTGACCAAAACATCAGACCACCATTTCAAGAAAACTATGCTGAAGCTTCAACTTCTAGTGAACCCATGGAAGATACTAAAATCAATTTGATGGGTCTCAATAGTGGACAACAAATTTTCCTTACCCAAGAAGACCAACAGGCCCACACTTTAGGTCAGTTCCAAACTCAATCAAGGGAATCGTTTGATTTTAAAGAAGGGTATGACACAGCTGTATATGAAGTCTATAAACAGTACAACTTGAGAAGTAGGAGAACAAATATCTCTAATGATAACAAACAGAAAGAGACCAAACAACCTACTAAAGCCAAGAACAAGAACTCTTCTACACAAATCCCTCCTAAGACAATTCCCAACTCAAATAGCCCAACTATTCAAGATGTTACAGATGGTCAAGAACCTGATAAACAGTCTGCATCTCCCTTTCCTCTTAAAGAAAATGCAAAGGAGCCTCCTGAAATTGAGGTTGAGACAGCTTCAACTCATAACAGCATATCTGCAAAAGAAGTAAGTGCAGAAAACCCAGCAGAAAAGGAAAACCTCGCTGCCTGAAATGCAAAATTCCAAATGGAGAAACCTTTCAACTTGGAAACTGAAATAGGCAAGTTAAAAATAGCCATTCCACTCTTATAATTAGCTAAGCACGATGTCTATAGAGAACAAATCACTAGAACCCCTCAAATCTTAGAAACCAAAGATGCAGTGAATGTCTTAGATGACCAACCAGAATTGATTTTTGGTCCTGAAGTAAATGGAAAATCAGTAGATGGAGGTGTTCCTCCTTTTTATATGAGTCTGAATATTCATGACAAAGTACTTCACAATGCAATGTTTGATTCTGGTGCCTCTCACAATTTGATGCCCAAATCAGTGATGGAGAAATTGGAATTAGACATAACCCGACCATACAAGGACCTATTTTCATTTGATTCTAGCCAAGTTAGATGCCTAGGATTGATTAAAGATCTGTGTGTATCATTGGTACAATACCCTACCAAGACAATTCTAATGGATGTGGCAGTGGCCGATATCCCACCCAAATATGGAATGTTATTATCTAGATCTTGGGGTGCCAAGCTTCAGGGCTCTTTACAACTTGACATGTCCTATGCCACCATTTCAGTGTTTGGCTAGCCAAAGAGATTGTATAGGGAAACTTTGATGAAATATGTGGTCAGTAGCCAAGAGAAGCCCTAAAATTTTCCCATGTATTCCATGCATTTTGATATGGACTCTTTCATCTTATTCAATACTGAAATTTGCCCCCCCAACTGATAACAAGCTTTTAATATCAACACAAGAAAAAGTCATGAATGAAAAGTCCAATGTTCAGATTCAAGAAATTTCCCTCACCAATGATAATACAGACACACAGGAGAAAACATATGAAACTGAAAATCTAAACCTGCCTACTAAGCAAAACTTTGAAACTAGCTGTAATCAATAAATCCTATAGTATCTAGAGTTTGATGGATCTGTTAATAAGCTAGGAGAAGGGGCAAGAATTTGGATACATAATATGCAAGATGACCATGCTGAAGGACATGCATATAGGCTGAATTTTAGATGCACAAACAACATGGCTGAATACGAAGCCCTCCTGCTAGGACTCAGATTGGTCAAAAGCCTAGGGGTATCTAGGTTATCAATTTTGGGAGAATTTGATTTGATTATTCAACAAATGAAAGGAAACTTTATTACAAATAATCTCAGGTTAAGGTCTTATAGAGCTGCAGCCATCTAAATACTCAACACCTTTTTGGAAACTCAGCTTACTAAAATCCCAAGGAACCACAATCTACATGCTCACAGTCTAGCAACTTTTGCCAGTACTTGTAGACTACCATTCAAGCCTAACCATAACTTTACAGCTGAGATTAAACATAGACTGAGTGTGCCTGACAATGTCAAAAACTGGTAGGTATTTGATAATGATACTCAAATCAATAATTTCTTGACCCTCAAAGAAGAATTTTCCAGCACTAACATAGACACAAGCACTGCTCATGAACTTGATCAAACAGTGAATACTGAAATATACATCTCAGCTGAAACAACAATTCAACTGCTACATCCAACAAAGTTTACTAGCAAAGAGTTGCAAGAGCTTGAAAAAATAGAATTTGAAGATATTGTTGGAGGTGAAGCTGAGGTGATTGAGTTGAAGCATAACTTTTTACCTACAAGATTAGCTCCTCTTGAGGACATTTTTGACTCAAACGATATTTTAAGGAAACCCAAAATGCAACCATTAAACGCAGAAATTGAGGACTATAATATAGGCACTGAACAGAATCCCAAAATGATAAAATTGTCTAAAACTCTGCCTCCTGACCAAAAACTGAAATATATTGAATTATTCAAAGAATTTCAAGATGTTTTTGCATGGAGCTATGAAGATCTTAAGTCCTATGACACTTCTGTCATCCAACATACAATACCCCTAAAAGAAAACCAAAAACCTTTCAAGCAAAAGCTTAGAAGGGTAAATCTTGTACTTCTTCCTCTCATTGAAAAGGAATTCAAGAGAATGTATGATGTTGGGATAATTGCACCCATTAGATTTTCAGAGTGGATCTCAAATCTAGTGCCCACTAGAAAGAAAACGGGAGAGATAACACTGTGTGTTGATTTGTGAAATCTGAACAAAGTCTCTTTGAAAGACCACTACCCCTTACCCAAAATGGACCGCATTTTACAGAGGGTAGTGGGAGCTTCTAGAATTTCACTGCTAGATGGATTTTCAGGCTTTAACCAGATTTTAGTTCACCCAGATGACCAAGACAAGACCACTTTTACAACACCATGGGGAACCTTCAAGTATGTAAAAATGCCTTTCGGACTCAAAAATGCAGGGGCAACATTTCAATGAGCCATGGACATATCGTTTGCTAAAGAAATTCATGATTTCCTAGTCATATACCTAGATGATCTCACTACCTTTTCAAAGTCAGACCAGGAACACCTAGATCATCTCAGACAAGTGTTTTTAATCTATAGAAAGTATGGTATATCACTAAACCCAAAGAAATCATTGTTTGGCCTAGAAGAAGGCAAACTGTTAGGCCACATAATCTCAAAAGATGGCATCAGAATTGACCCAGATAGAATACAAGTTATTCTGCAAGTGCCTCATCCAAGAAATATCAAAGAACAGCGAGCTTTCCTAGGGAAAATCAATTTTTTGAGAAGATTCATACCCAACTTGGCTGAAATAATAAGATTGTTGAACAACATGCTAAAGAAAGATTCTAAGGTCAAGTGAACAATAGAAGCTAAACAAGCCTTTGAAGATATCAAAATAGCTTTAACTAAAACACCAGTCCTCACAAGCCCGAAATTTGACAGAGACTTTATAATCTTTTCCTTTGACTCAGAACATACTATTGTTGCTGTCCTATTACAAAAAGATGACCAAGGATGTGAAAATCCCATAGCTTTTTTCAGCAAAGCACTTAGAGATGCACCTTTGAAATATCAAATCATGGAAAAACAGGCTTATGCCCTTGTAAAAGCCATTAAGGACTTCAGAGTGTATATCTTATATTCTCATGTAATTGCATATGTGCCAAATACTGTTGTCAAGGATATTCTAACTCAAGAAGGGGTTGAATGCAAAAGAGGCAAATGGATAGCTAACATCTTGGAATACGACATTGAAATTAAACCAACAAAACTGATAAAAGGACAAGGATTAGCAAAACTTATGACTGAAACCAATTTTCAGGCCCTTGACATCAATGAACTGGATAATGAACAGGAGATGGTGACTCCACAGATCAATCAAGCCTTTTTACAATCACTTTGGTATGCTGATATCATTCATGTATTGCTAAACTTGCAAGCTCCTCCAAAGGTATCCAGAACTAAGAAAAGGTTTTTGAAACTGAAGTCTTCAAAGTTTTGTATTGTAGATGATGCTTTATTTTGGAAAAATCATGAAGGCATTTTACTAAATTGCTTAACAAAGGACGAAACTGACAAAGTATTGAAAGAATTTCATGCAGGGGACTGTGGTGGACACTTGTATTGGAAATCAAGTACTGATAAAATCCTAACGGCTGGATTTTATTGGCCTACTTTATTTACTGATGTCAAAAAGTTTGTAACTTCTTGCCACAAATGCCAAATCTTTGAAGGCAAGAAGAAGTTGTTGCCTCTGCCCCTCAAGCCAATTTCCACTGAAAGACCATTTCAACAATGGGGTTTAGACTTCATTGGGGAAATCCACCCTCCATCCTCTGGCCAACACAAATGGATCCTCACTGCCACTGATTACTTCACCAAGTGGATAGAAGCCATCCCTTGTAGACAAGCCAATGATTCAGTGATCATGCAATTCTTAGAAACCAATATCCTTTCTAGATTTGGTTGTCCTAAAAAGATTATAACAGATAATGTTGTTGCCTTCAAATCCAAGAGAATGATCAATTTTTGTCACAAGTACCACATTACCTTAGGCCACTCCACGGCCTATTACCCTCAAGGTAATGGTTTAGCTGAGTCATCCAATAAGAGCTTGATCAATATCATTAAGACAGTATTGGAAGAAAACAAGAAAAACTAAAATAAAAAGCTTACCAATGCAATTTGGGCAGACATATTGACCACAAAGAGATCCATTGGGACAAGCCCCTATGAATTGGTTTATGGCATGGAGGCTATATTCCCTTCATCTTTGGGAATCCCTGTGATAAAATTGCTACAAGAAGTGCAGGCAGAACCCAATGACATTCAGAGAAGAATCAATCAGACTATTCATTTACAGCAAACAAGAGAAGAGGTGTATCAAAGGTCTCAGATTTTACAAGAAAAGCTAAAGAAGATATTTGACAAAAGGACAAAGGCAGAGGATTTTTTCATAGGAGACAAAGTGTTGAAATGGGACTCAAGAAGAGAGGATAAAGGAAAACATTGGAAGTTTGACTTCCTGTGGAGAGGGCCTTTTATCATCCAAGTTGTACAAGGAAACAACACTTATTTTTTAAGAAGCCTGGACAGCACAAGAACAGAAAATGGACTGGTCAATGGCTGAGTGCTGAAGCACTATTTTGATCCAGTTTATTAAGATATCAGTGCTTTAAATTGTACATAAAAGTGTTTACTTTCTGCAGTTTATTTTAGTAATAAGATAGGAAAGATGTATAGCAGATTTTGAGGAAAAAAAAAAACCGAGTTGTCCCACCTCGTTGTCTAACTTTTTATATCTATCAAGAATTGGGAAAAGAACATTTGGAGCTGTAAATATGAGAACAAGTAGTAAGACAAATCATCCCAAAATAGAGCTGCAATTGTTTGAAAGAGCTTAACAGAAATACATAGATATTACAGAGGTACAGTTTTGGTTGCAGCAAAGGAAAAATTTTAGAAAACAGCAAGAATTGAATATAAGGCCATCTAACCTGTTGTTCTTGACTTTTCACTAGGAAAAGCCATCCCCAAGTGGAGCCACTGTTAGGTTCCTATACCAATAGGTATCATTTTTCATGATTGACATTGATAAGGCCTAATATGTTCAAACCTTTGGCTAATTGCAAAGGTGTTCCATATTCCAAGAAAACAAAAAATTAAAAAATGAAAAGAGGGTATGCCCTGAAAGAAAAATCAAAGGGCAAAAACAAGGAAATGGTCAAGAAAAATGAAAATGAACCCCAAAGAAAAGACCGGGAAAGTGTGCTAGTCCAAACTGCCACTATTGTTCCATTTTTGAAAAATTTCATTATGTGCAGTCGGTTGAGTCATGTCACAGTTAATGGATGGCCAAATAGCTCAATCTTGGCCAAATTCATGTTTGAATTTCTTGTCTTAGAGATAGTGAATAAAGTTTGTCCAAATAGTTCAAGCTTGGCAGACAAATAGTTAGGTAGAGAAGCAAAGGGTTTCGACAGCTAAATCTGAGCCCTTAGAAGAAATAAGGACAGACTTAGCTAGGAGGACAGCTAAAAGAAAAGAAGAGAATCAGGGTTTGCTATTTCAAATGCACCCAACCATGAAAGAAGAAAAAATGCTAGGATCAGTAGGTTGGGTAAGCAGTTTTGGTGTTGCATAAGCAGGTTTGTGAGCAATTTTGTCGTTTCAGGATGATTCATTTCATGGATATCATAACTGCCAGGGCAAGGTGGCTACAAAGTCAAATTATGCATGTCTAACTTCTCCTCATCCCCCTCCCATCAATCACTCACTAACTCCCCTTCAAGGACATGGAGATCTGCTCAGTGCTCCTAGTTCACTCCATTTCATGAAAAACACTAAGTAAAACTGTGTTTTTACTTAGACAAAGGAAGCCACATTTCTTGTGTAAAATATTTCTTCTTTTGACTCTCCCTATAGCCTAAGTTTCACTTTACAACTTAGTGCTCACTATCATATCATTTCAAAGTTTCATATTGACACATTAAATCTAGTATATAAATCCCCTATAAATGTTTACCATGCCCATATTATATTTACCATAGAAACCCCCAAACTTTATTATTCCTGCCTCGGTTTAGTTATAAGCCATATTATTCTATTTTTCGGGAATTAAATGGTTCATCAGGCGCCATGTGAAAACCCACCCCTGAGCAAGGTTTCGGAGTCAATCAAGCCCATGTTGTTTGATCAACCAACCCACATTGTAAACTATACAGAAAAACCCACCTCGCACGCAAATATTAAACATTCATTAACGCTGGGTTAATTAACTGTTAATCCACCTGATAGCCAATAGAACTTGCCCCGATGCAAATAACCAAGGTTTATTACCCGGCTCCTCGCGCAAATAAACCGTCATCATCTCTGTCACCCATCAACCGTCGGATCAAGGCCCGCAGATTGGATGGTGCGCATCAATATCGGAACCCCTCAGATGTCTGAGAGTTACCGCCTGATGAAAAGCAGTATTCTCGCCGTACCATGGGACGCGTGTTGCCCGCCCGATATCATCGCGTCCCCTTCGCCCAAAACAGCCTTTGCCCCAAAAGCGGTGCGGGGAATACCATTTATCGCCCCTGTTGAACCCCCGATGACGTCACCCCCACGTCACCACTGCCACCTCAGCTCCATGTCATCTGCCATGTCATCCGACACGTCATCGCCACGTCCCTGCTACGCGACAAAATTTTGTCATGTTGACGTCCTCCGACCGAAAGTGCCAAAACCCACCAAAGTCAATTTTTCGTTGAAAAGCCCGTGAAAATGTCGTTTTCATTCATTTTCACTTGTTTTCTCTACACAACTATTGCATGTGAATTACGACGAAGCTGTCTCCAGAGCTCCAGTCTGCCACCCAGTCAGCCTAATCCGACACCCCACTCTGCAAATGTGTCATTCAATCCTGCAAATTACTTCAATTCACGGTTAGAAATAGGTATTTATTGTAATCCTGCTGGTAAACCCTGTGAATTTCGATTTTCTCTACAGAATTGTCTAAGCGACCCAAATTCTTGTTAAAAGTCACCATGTTACCTTCAAATAAGCACACTAGAACCACTTTGTTACCCACTCTTCACCAAAAACCTGCACATTTCATGTCTCTCTGCAAAATTCGCCCAGTAAGTCGAAAAAAACAAGTGTTTACAAAAGTCTGGTTCCCAAGCCCCCTATTTTTAACTTTCCTCTGCAAAATCTTCAAAAAACGCCCAAATATTGAGGTAAATTCATCAAAATACCTGCAAAATGCGTGCCATAAACATTGTTTTTCCCATTTTACCAAAGAAATCCCACAAAATTTGTCCTCCTCTAAGTATTTCTCCCACTGAGTTAAATTCAAGCTGCTTTCGGCCCAAAATTCTCTGAGAAAAGCCGAGAAGCTATCATTTTATCTACCTGTTGCAAAAACCCAAGCTCCAAGTTGAAAAATCACAAGAAATTGAGCAATGGAGACTCAAGTGGCCCTAAATATTGCACCTCTCAATTCTCCACACAAAGAACTGGAATGGATACCTTTAGCTGACAAAGATTTCCAGATTAATGACTTAACTGGTGACAAGCCTCATCTCCAAGCATTTTGTGAAATTAGGAATAGCTACAGGAGTAATGTTGATGTCTATGGAATTTGGGAGTCCAACATGCCTATGTACTACCTCCCTTTAGTGAATGTATTCCCCGACCTCATTCACCAATGCCATGCCAATTATCAACCCACTCAAAGAGCATTCATGTCCCCTTCCGGAAATGTCCTCTTTTACATCACCCCTGAGTCCATAAATGAAATGCTACACTTCAGGCCCACTCAACCTCTGACTCCTCTTTCCATGGGACTTTTGCTTGACCAAGGTGCCAAATTGCCCAGCTCAGAGATAACCAAATTAACTCAATTGTTCATGAGACCAGATTGCTAGCACCTAGGCCCACCCCCATATGTGCATGCTTGGTTCACTAAGGCATGAACATTCATTATAGACATGATATCCTACATCTTAGGATTTAAAACAAGTGAGTATGTTGATGAGACTACACTAGTTTTGCTATCCATTTTCACTTCAGGACAGCCCCCTGCTGTCAAGTATGATTATGCCACCTTCATAGCTGATAAGATCCATGAGCAATTCATGAGCATGGACAGAGAAAGAGTGTTTAAATACACATCATACATATATCATTTGTTGTTGTACAATCAACCAGATAGCTTTCAAATTTCTCTCAGAAAGTTAGATCTCAAAGGAGAAAGGAGGTCTGTGATCTTTTGGACCTTAGTCTTCCACCATGTTTATAACTCTCCCTATACTTATTGTGAATTCATCAACCTGTCCATACATCCAGCCTCTTCCTTATTGCTGACAACTCCTCCTGCTAGACTCTTTTATGAAATGTAGAAAATTTTACAGCTCTCCAAAAGCTACAACATAGGTGACTGGTACTTTTACCAGAATCACACTGAAATCCGAATATATGGTTGTGAACTGTGCCCCTACAAGCTACCTAAATGTGTGCCTATGAGGCTATTTGCACTGGAGTACTTTAGGCAATTTATCCATACAAAGATAATCCATTTCTGCAAGGCTAAGAAAAAGGCACAGTTGAAAATAAGAAATCAATTGGGCCCTTTTATCTTCAACAAAAGGGAAGCCTGGGAGCAGGCTGATAAGATTTTAAGAGAGCAACTAAAGCTGAAACAAAGTTTTTATTGGGCACCATATGACCCCAATCATTTTATAAGTTATAGAAAAGTCAAAAACAACCTAGCTCCCTACGTTCATTGCAAAATCCCTGAAATCTAACAGTATGCTAATCAACAAGAATGGTTAGAAGGCACATTAGTGGAAGAAATTACTGAGGAAGAGAAATTGGAAAAGGTCATGAAAGGACTTGAAAAAACGCTTGACCTGGACTCTTTTGGACAGGTACCCTTCAAACTGCCTCAGCATATAGGAGGTGATACATCTGTTGCCGGGACTTCTCAGCAGTCCACACAAAAAGCCAGCGTCGGGTCAGCAAAGGGTAAGGAGGTAATAGACACAGAGCAAGAAACAATGACACACCAGTCAGATACATCAAAGAAACAAGGCCAAGGGCAAGGTCCTTCAACACAGACTAAGGTGCCTGAAATCCCTGTATTAGAAACTCCTCTAAAAGAGGAAAGAGGCAACAAAAGGGGCAGAGAGGAAAGCACACCCACAAGTGGACCGGCAGAACAGCCAGGGGAAAAGAGGCAAGGGTTAAATCCTTACTCTGAAGAGGAACTCTTGGAAGAGACAACAAGTAGCCCAAGAGGTGAAGGAAGGACTGAACAACAAACTCCTCCAAATTTGGAAACATCAGCTAGCTCATACCAGCAAGAGCTAGAGAGACAACACAGTGTGGAGATTGCATCCACCAGGCCACAAAGCAAGCAAGGCTCGAACATTAAGAAAGTATTTACTGAAATAAAGGCAAGAAATGAGCCAATAAGAATTCAACTTTATAATCAATTGCTGAGAATGGCTCCCACAAATCAACAAAGGTTAATGAAAGCATATGATATTCAAGAAGGGAAAATGACCCTTAGTCACTTCAAGCCCACAATGCAGCAGCCACAATCAGATGCTGATTATATCAGGACCAATCTGGAAGTTCTCTCCAAAGATATCCATCCAAAGGACCAAATTGAATTACATAAGCAAACCGAAGAAATTGTGTACTCCACCTTGGAAGACAAGGCATTATTAGCTCACAAATTGTAGAATTCAATGCACAATACCTCTGCCCAATTAGAATTGGAAAAAACTTCCTCCTTAGCCAAGGACAACAGGATTAAGTCCTTGGAAGAAATTATCATTAAGCTGGGACATGATCCCAAGGATGCAAAAGGCATTAAAGCACTAATAAAGAAGAAGGAGGAGGACATTGCAGCCCTCAAAAAGCAATTAAAGTTTCCAATTACAATGCATCCACAAACCACAAAAGTTGCACAGCAGAAAGAAGATGAGGACATGATGGGTTTACTAATGAGAATGAATGAGAGATTAGCATAAACGGAGCAGGAATTGGAGAAAGCAATGAAAGAGAAGCAGGGAGTGTCGACCTCCCAGCCACCGGAAACAGCTCTAACAAGCACAACGGCTCCTACAACTACAACAGCAGTAACTCCCACTGTCCTGGCAATAGTTACATCAGCCACAAATACTTCACTAGTAGCAACAACAACGGTACCAGATACCAGCATGAGCATGCAGGAGTTGATGAAGGCAGTAAAAGAGTTAGAACTCCAAATGTCAGAGCTTAAAGAGGCCAAAGAGAAATTGGCTAAACTAGAAGTGAGTTATGATAAATCAAAAATGACGGTGGCAAAAAAAACAAGAGAGGTAAAGGCTTTGGAAAATAAGGTAAAATCCTTGGAGAAAGATCTTTCTCTTCACAAACCTCTAGCAGAAATTAAAAAGATCTTGTGGACTAATATTGGGCAATCCATCACTGATCAATGGAGATCAATACAAACTATCCATGAGAAAATTTAATTGATAGAAATGGCCCAAGTAGAAATTCAAAAGGCCAGAGCATCATTAGGAAACATGCCCGAATAGGCCAATAGACTAATTCATATTTTGAATACTCATACCAAAGAACAACTAGCAGCTCTAGATATCAGGGACAGAACAGGTACCATTTTGACAGTTAAAAAGGTGCTAACCATGAGGAATTTTATACAAAATCTAGAGAGAAAGTGCCAAGAAATGCAGATGGAAATAAATTCTTTTACAAAGAAGTTTACAGCCTTGCAGCAAAAGGGTCTACCCAGTTTGTTAACCAGCAATTAGAGACTGTTGACACATGAACAATATGCTCACAAGGTGAACACAGCTGTCATGCGGAAAGAGTTATTTTTGCGGACAAACCTAACCTCCCTAGGATTCTAAGACTCTCTAGTGACAAACAAGACAAACAAGAGCAATCCTTCTCTAACCTACTTATTCTATGAGAAACCAAGGTTTTTTCGATCTACTTAGCCAACGCTCGTTGTAGCAGCCTAGCTTCGTTGATCCAGATGAGCTCCTCCTTCACTTTGAAACCTGCATACACTAACAATCAAACGATTACATAACACCTGAATATTCCACAAAACAAAGCATATTCAACATATAGACCAAGGAGTATATGAAACAATTCATTAACAACAAATCATTGAGAAGAATGGACTTATTTGTATTAAGGAAACAAAAAAGAAACCATTACAACCTGAGCCTTGGTGTTGTGCAAGTTCCTCCCAGGGTCCAGCAAGAGTTTTCCTCTACTTTGACAAGCTCACCCACTTCCAAATGAAACAAGAAAGGATGGTAATCTCTCCTCACAAGCTTCTACAAGGAAGTCCTATTTCCAGCAGCATCTACCCTTTGGAATGTTCAGCTTTCAACCTCCCCTCCTCTGGCCCAATGCCTGTATTTATAGTGCTCTAGAGGAAGTTATTTAGTTCCAACATCAATGGGATACTCCCTCTTTTGGATGGGGAGCTCCTCTCTTGATGGGATAAGTTCCTCTATCATAGGGATGCATGAACCATCTGGAGGCGCTCAATACACGTCAAACACTCTTCTAGAAGGCTCTAGAAGTGACCACAAGTAACTTTTTTAAAGATGAAACTCGCGCCTTTTGACCTTTACAGGGGTACGCACCCATCCTTTGGCTTACAGAGCGTACAAGTACGCAGGTACAGTGTGTTTGGAGTGCATACATGCAGGCAAGGTAGAGAGAACCTGCGTACCCAGAGATAAACATGTTTTTTAAGTGACTTTCTCTCTTTTTGAAGTTTGACATGAAGAGCAGAGGTATGAGGCTTGACAAGGAGGATAATATGACTATTTGATGGAGCCATATTAACTGCAGGCAGTCATGGTGACAAATTTCAGTGTAACAGATTGCCCCCTAAAGTACGAAGCCTGTAATAGATAAGGGTGTTATATCATATAGGAAGGGTGAAGTACTTTATCATTTCGAGGATCATCTTGTGGAGATCCCGGTCAGAACCTGCAATTTTAAACACAAAATACATGTATAAGATCATATCATCGTTGAGGTAGGCATTCCCGTACTCAGATTAAAAACTTTAACTAGGACTAACTATTCTGATACAGGAATGATTTCATAATACATCATAATTATAGACTCGTGTAGACACAGTATGGGCGCAGCCATCTGTTTATGATTGGTCCACAACATAATGAATACAAAACTCCTCGCAGCCTGGATGGTGGAAACTAGATCCAGGGTCTTCATCTCTACTTCCCGAATTGGTACGATTCTAGCCATGTGAATAAATGAGTCGATGTCGAACATGGTAGAAACTACTTGATTACTAGTCAATGATGCAAACTGTTAACAAGTGTGAGAGAGACCACCAGTAATGTTAATGGTTCTCAAAGTACCCAGCACAATTCATGAGATGTGAATGAATGAATCGGTGTCGAACATTTCATGAAATCCTTCGATCGCAAGTCAATGATGAAAACTGGCGTCGAAGGCGAGAAACCTGCCATTGATGCATGCAGACTTCAAGGTACTTACGATTTCTAAGTCAACTCTCTAGATAATGTGCTGATGTCGATAGAAAGCGACCCGTCGCAGGCAAGCCCACAACACGAAACCATAGTT
>APFE030446618.1:61809-87597 GCA_000404065.3 Pinus taeda
ACAAGTTTACAATGGAAGTCCTCATTCCAGCAGCATCTACCCTTTGGAATGTTCAGCTTTCAACCTCCCCTCCTCTGGTCCAAGGCCTGTATTTATAGTGTTCTTAGAGGAAGTTATTCAGTTCCAACATCAACGGGATACTCCCTCTTTTGGATGGGGTAGCTCCTCTCTTGATGGGATAAGTTCCTCTATCATAGGGATGCATGAACCATCTGGAGGCGCTCAATACACGTCAAACACTCTTCTAGAAGGCTCTAGAAGTGAACACAAGTAACTTTTTAAAGATGAAACTCGCGCCTTTTGACCTTTACAGGGGTACGCACCCATCCTTTGGCCTACAGAGCGTACAAGTACGTAGGTACAATGAGTTTGGGATGCGTACACGCAGGAAAGGTAGAGAGAACCTGCGTACCCAGAGATAAACATGTTTTTTAGTGACTTTCTCTCTTTTTTGAAGTTTGACATAAAGAGCAGAGATATTAGGCTTGACAAGGAGGATAATATGACTATCGATGGAGCCATATTAACTGCAGATAGTCATGGTGACAAATTTCAGTGTAACAACAGCTGCTGCAAATCAAATCACAGCATTATCAAGCACTTTAGAAGACATAGCACCTCGCTCTGGACAAAGCTTATATGACAAGTTGGAAAATCTATTCTATATTGAGCATGAAATAACACATCTTTTTGAAGTCCAGCTCAATTTCTAAGGGTATACTGAAGCTGATGAAATATTGATCAAACTACAAAGGCACCAGTTGCCAACAGACCAATGGTGGCAGAGCATGTTAGAGGTTTTACCAAGGTAGTTTTAGTTCTCTTTTTGATCATCTGCATTTAATCAAATTCAATGCACGTGCCACGTATCATAAAAATGAGAACAACAGAGGAAGGAAGTCACGCCAAAATGCATTAAAGTAGAATCAGGCAGAGATGAAAGGGCCGGAACAGCAACGCAGGAACGCAAAATAAAGAGGCAGCTACTGGCCGACTCATTAAGTTAAAAAAGTCAAATATATCTGACCACCTAAGGCAGCCAGCACAGTAGCAATTACTCCCACATTCATTGCTTGTTGTTGTCAATGTCATTTACTTCCTTTGTAGAAGTAGATAGATAAAGTTATTGCTTGATATTTTCTCTATGAGATATTTTGTAACTTTTTTTGCATAAATACCTCCCCAAGTGAAGTATTCGGGCTTGGTTGGTAATATCTTCTCTGGACTGCGTTGTAACTCTGAGAATTTGCTAAATACAAAAGTTGTTGGATCTCATTATCACTGCACTGTCTGAATGTGGAATTGATGCTCTGGGCCCTGCTACAGAATTCTTGAGTTATGTTATGGATCAATAAGTTCATCTTCACCTGTGTTTTACAGTTATGCATTTATATACATCATATATGTTTCATGATCTTAATAATAGAGAAAAATAATAGCACAGAATTTGTTTGTTTACACTCTGTGTTCAATCTTTATTATTAATGTTTTCTTCAGGATCAGCATAAATAGGAATTCTTAAACTGCTCCTATTTCCCTGGTTCTTACCTATTGTTTTAATACTAAGAAATTCTTAATTGCTTCTTGGTCATAATCATTCACTTTCTTTCTGTCTGCACATTGAAGGATTCTTAACTGCCCTTCAACCACAGACTCCATCCCATCTAATTCATCTTATGAATTGTTCCATGACTGATTACCCTACTCTGTAGTAGCCCACCTTTGTACAAAGAAACCACATCCAGTAGTTCATCCTTATAGACTCCATTAGCCCAATGGAATGAACTCCTCATACTTGCAGTCCTGTTCTACATAACACCACCATCCAAAACTCAAAACAAAAACCCTTGTACTTCATAACTAGCCTAAAAAATCTCAGAACAAAGCTAAAGTATAAAGAGAGAGCTCTTTGGATGCAGATTGGCTAGAATCTGTATCTAAAAGATTGGTTAGTGGTTACCTCGGTCGTATTCCCTTTTCTACAACTTTTAGGGAACAACCTGAGTGTTAACAGGTGGATGTCACTTACAATACCATGGGTAAATTCCATGGGTGGATGAATACCATGGGTTGATGCCATTTTTCATTCGAATCATTCCTCCCTCCATAAGAAGCAATGGTCCCCATTACGTGAAGTTCTCTCCTACGAAGCCTTTGTTGAATATGAAGAGCCACTGAATACAAGGGTTTTATGTGGTTAACCCATAACCATGATGAACGAAGATCCGAGGATAGAGATACCCTCTAATTCTTGTGACCAATTATGACACTAATAGTGTGTGGCCTAGAAAATGGACTTTGATGAAGTGCGGGTTTGTGGATGACGCATAACCATGACAAATGAAGATCTGAGGATAGAGATACCCTATAATGCTTATGACCAACTATGATCCTAATAGTGTGTGACCTAGCAAATGGACTTCGATGACAAAGATTTTGTACGATTGACCCATAACCATGATGTTGGTTGTTGATGAAGTAGCAGGTGCCTACATAGCCTGAGGTGGGAGGGCACGTCTCCAAATAACCCAAGCTGAATACTGCTATGTCGAAACTGATGAATGTGGAGCAAGTGCCTAATAAAGTGGGGTGGGCGGGCACGTCTCCAACAGGAACCCGCTCTGAATGTTGCTCTAGAATTAAAATGGACATAACTCGGTCAATATAACTAAGAATATTTATTATAACCTATTTGTGAAAGCAGAAGGACCATTTTGAATCTTCCCATGTGTTGGAAATCCTTATCTGGACACTCTAGAATCTCCGATTCACGTTGCAATTTTTTCAACGTCACAAAAGTTCTGAAAAAATAGTTGATTTTAAATCGGCGATATCTCCCACATTCGAACTCCAATTCGACCCTTTTTTTTTAAATTGGGTGATTTTTCAAGAGGAGCTCATATCTACAATCCCTTTTCTAAAATTATGCACAAAATCTTCCAAAAATGATAGGATAGTCGTCGTCGACCAAATGTCATCCCAAAAAAAAAAAAATAAATAAATAAAAAATAATAAAAAATACAAAAAACAAATAAAAATAAAAAAATATAAAAAAAATAAAAATAAAAAAAATAATACATTAATAATAAAATAATAAATAAATAAATAAATAAAAATCTACAACATTGCTGATTTTAAATCAACGATATCTCCCTCATCCAGACTCCGATTCCGCCAATATTTTTTTTTTAATTTTGGTATTTTTCGCAAGGAATCCAGATCTGTTATTTGTTTTTATAAATATTATACCAAATGTTTCAAATCTTATCTGCAAACTCGCCACCCAAAAAATATTCCAGCAAAAAAATAAAAATAAAAAATCATGTTTGGCCCAAGAAAGTGCTCAGTGGAGGTCATGGCACGTGCCTGAAGTTTTTTGAATATTGCTGTAAAAATTTGAAATTGAAATATGCATGAAGCCCTCATTCCCATGGAATCGTAACCTGCTCTGATACCACTGGTTCGGATCTTCGGGGGAGGCTCTCAAGATCTAGAAGATTGAAATGGATCTTGGGGGGGAGGCGCCCAAGATTTGGAAAATTGAATGCCAGAAGAAAAAGAGGAGAATGCCCAATAAACAACCAAAAATATTTTTTTAATTAAAACAGAGAAGAACTGTGAAGGCTACATTGTGGCGGATAATCTGTCTTTTTACAAAATGCGGATAATCTGTCTTTTTACAGAATGCCCAATAAACAACCACAAAGATTTTTTTTAATTAAAACAGAGAAGAACTGTGAAGGCTACATTGTGGCGGATAATCTGTCTTTAGTTACAATACCACGGGTCAATTCCATGGGTGAATGAATACCATGGGTAGATGTCACAATACTATGGGTCAATTCCATGGGTGAATGAATACCATGGGTGGATGTCACTTACAAGACCATGGGTGGATAAATACCATGAGTGGATGCCACTTACAATACCATGGGTAAATTCCATGGGTGGATGAATAACATCGGTGGATGAATACCATGGGTTGATGCCATTTTGCATTCGGATCAAATGGATGATAAACCAAGTAAATTTTTTACCTTGATTGCAATCCCACAATGCCAAAGGATTATAATAACTATTTTCAGTGGAGTGCTTTCAATTTTTTTGTTATTTTTAGATGCTTTAGACCAACACCAAAGCAAATAGTAGCTTAACATTGACATGGTACATGCAAATATCTGATTCCATACTCCACCTTAGTATAAATCTTTATTTATGATCAAATACAGTTTGAAGACTTTGAAAAGTTAAAAAAGCAAATCCATTGTTGCCCTACGAGTAGCTTACAGTTAGTTAGAACATTTATGGGATGTACCTGTTGCATCCATAAGGCGTAAAGATGAACCAAAAAGGGGAACTTAGCAAGTACATAATAGCATATAATTAATGCTTTACTATGACCCAATTCAGATGCATATAAAAGATTTGTCGTGTCCCATTCTGGTCATTTGTCCCCAAAAGTTTGTTGAATGTTATAATGATCTTTGTTAATGAATGGCATTAACCAGTTTCATTACAATATAATGGGTAGCATACCTCAAGATCGCATGTAGAACACAGAAAGCATCACTAAAACATATGTTCTTGTGGATGTAAGGGAAGGGCATAAAATCCACAAGTTCCCTAGAAAAGGCCACTATAATCTTCTTAAATAGAAGAGAAAAACCCCAACAAAGGAACCAAATTGAAAAATCAAAGCAAGATTTTTGAAGTGGCCACCCATTGAAGAAGCAAAGTGTTATTAGTTTGAAAGTTGATGAAAGAATGTTTTGTTCACCAAGTCATCAATGGCCCATTAAATTTGACATCCCTACTAGAATCCTTACTCCCAGAATGACAACACAAACCAACCCAACAAGACACCACTCATTGAGGAAAACCTCTTTAACACCTTTACCCAAATATTGATCACCCATTGAAGAAACAAATTATTACATTACTAGGCATTAGTTGAAAAGATTATGAAAGAATGTTCTCTTCAATGATTCAATAGTGGCCCATTAAATTTAACATCCCTACCAATAACCTTACTCCCTTCTTCTCACTTCCCTTGATATAATTATCTCATAATATTATATTTCACAACATTCTAACTCTACACTACCAACACAATTTTATTTGAATTAGATTTTAAATTTATGCTAATACAACATTTTTTTCACATATAATAATATTAATTATGATTAACAACCAAAATTTAATTTAATAAATCCATCTTAATTAACACTATTATGTAATATATTGGGAGTGCTCATGATATTGTTATCTATAATGGCAACACAATACGTAAACATAAAATTAGAATATCAAATATATCATTTCTAAGCAACACGGTTGTGCAACATTTATTTGTGTTAGCTATGTTTGCAGTACATTGTAAAAATAAAATGTTGAAAGTCAATAAATTGATTCCCATTAATTTTCAGGGGGTGATATTGGTATCTTTGAGTGCAACACATATATAAAAATAAAATACAAATATCACATCTATCATTTATAAGCAGCATTGTTATGCACTATATTGCTAAGATTATTGTCATCTATGCATGCATCACATGTGTATAAAAAAAAAATGTGAAAATCAATAAATTAATTCTCCATTAACCAAAATCTAATTTTTGTGGATGATAATTCTTGAGAGGATTGTAAATTTCATCTAGCAAGATTCATCTGATTCGTCACCCCATTTATCTATTGCCTGAAATTTGTTTCCCCTTCTATTGCATAAAATTTGTCCAAAATTTGATTGGTTGATCTATTTTTATTTTTTCACTTGACCATCAAGGCCGAAAACAGTTCACATGCTTCCACTGCCTTCTTATCTCTTGTGAAGCTTGTCAGAAACAACATAGGTGTGGAGAACAGTTCACAGGCATCCATTCCCTTATTATCTGTGATGGGAGTCGTAGTTGTAAGCAATCACAAAGGTACCGATTTTGTAGGCCTCTATCACCACAGAGAACCTTTCCCGAGCCTCCACTGCATTGTTGTTATTATCTGTGATAAACAAAAAGCATCTATGTTCACTGAACAAAGTTAAAGACAACGAATCATTGATGTATACTCTAACTTAGGACACCGTGTATACCCTAACTTAGATCAAATCCTTTGAAGTGCCTACTTCGCCTGCTTGCATCCATATTACAAAAGAAATAGATGGTACAGAAACACAAACCCAAACATTTGGTTTTAAAGGAAGTGAAAAGAAGGTGATAAAGCTATCAATAAGAAAGAAGACCATTGGTTTATTGTCTAATCCATTGAACCCTAAGCTCTAACATTCAATCAAAGTTGTCTGTTACAGAACCCCCTGCCTCAATTAAAGATTCAACGTCTGATGTAGTAAAACCCTCTACCTCAATTAAATATTCAATGTTTGTTGTAGTCGAGAAAAAGCCCCGAAAACATGGGAGAAAGCCTACAAATGGACACGACGAGCCTCAAAACCATGTTGAGACTGAGCAATGTAGGCATGAGAAATTGAAACAAAAATTTTATGATCTTAGTGCCATTTCCCTAATGTGTCGAAAATGGACAAAGCTTCTCTACTTGGAAATGTCGATGCTTATATCAAATATCTATGTTCCAAGCAGCAGGATTTGGAGTCTGAGTCGGTTGAATTACAATGTGTTGTGCCACATCGAATAGTATTGCTTCCCCTTCCTAAATGCTCCTTCAGGCAGATTCACCTCAGTGGCCATCCTCCCAAATCAGTGAAAAATAATAATAAAAAATTGCAAACTTCAAACCAACCAGATGGATGGAGCCGAGGGTTTGGTTACTCGATGTCTGTATGTCAAGTAGAAGGGTTGTGTAAGCCCAAGAAGGGAACTGAGGGTTTGATTACTCGGTGTGTATGTATAATAGGAGGGTTGTGTAAGGGGAGGATTTCTAAACTAATTAGTACCAGTTGAATCAATCCTACAACCTAAACTATTTTTATCATTTAACACCCAAATCAATGACACATGAAGGCACAGGTGGCAGGGGAGGGAAATTGTTCTCAGAGGGAACGCCTTACGGTGTAACAAACAAAATTATTTGTTGTTAAATTGAATGTTTCTTCATTAAACAAAAACCACAACATCATCCTTTATATTTTGTTCTTATTTACCTTTTCTTGTGGAATAGAAAGTGAAGTTTGGTTACCCCTTTTTGGTACCCATTATCTTGGTAGTTGTATATGTAATAACAAGAATTGAGTTTTTCAAAAGACCATGGTGAAATTTTTATTGTAGGAAATTGACTTAACCAACAATAATGTTGTTATTATTTATTTAACTCGTAATTTTAATGAAATAGGTTCATATACAAACTATATTATTTGAACTGTTAATAATGATAGTTCAAGCTGATATTGCAATCTTAGAACATTTTAAAATTACTCATTTTGGTTTTGCATACATTCTTTAGGGAGGAAAAGGTTTTTCTAAAAATGGATTTATTGTGATATATGAGATTGATGTATTAGTCAATGTTGTCAATTGGTATCTCTATTATGTGTCTCATTAGCTTGATAGGGTTGTTGTTATTCATGCTCTTTGGAATTCTACCTTTAATTGCTTAAAGGCTCGTGTAACACCCCCTCCCAAGTCTACCCAAATTAACCATGCCAACCAGCGTAAACATGAGGAGAGATGCTACTACAATCACATTCGACCTCCTATGTCACCTTAAGGAAGTGGAATCGATCGAACATCACATATAGTCATCCAACATCATTAACAGAACCCTCAAGAGACAAGCCAACCACTCAGACAGCCTATCCCTAGGTCCCACTACAATTATGCTACTCTTAGGCCATAGTAACTCTCATGTTATGGGCAAAAGAGCGACCAACAACCCAAAGTTGCTCTCACAGGCCTACCTGCCAACAATTGTGGACCAGAATTGCCAATTCTATGCCGACGACCCCCGGGATTTAAGCCACTTTTCTAGCCTAGAATCCCAACCTCTGCCCAGAACTTGTTGTAACTTCCAGAATTCATTAAAAACATGATAAAAATGTTGATAAATCAAAAATCGCCCTCAGGACTAGACCTGAGCATCCCCAACCAGGAGTGACATTTTTTCAAACACTTGGCATCAATGCAACCTACAGGTCTAGGATTCAAGACATAGCATAAACGACTGAAACAACTTATGAAACATAATCAGAAGGATCAACTCCTTCTCCATTGAATTACTACATCATCAATTAGGTCTTGCATCCATCCATTTAACAGTTAAAAGTTTAATATATGAAATAACCATGACATAAACTAGTCACTCAACCATGCTTATAACCAGCATAAAACCATATAAATATCAGAGATATGACAACCAATAAATCCACATATAAATCAGTGCAAAAGTAGGAGAACTTAGCTTTTATTAATCATAGGAAAATCCGACCAGGTTCGGGAGTTCCACGTACCACCTGACCATAGACATGGCTGATCCAAATCTCTCTTTCAGACAATCACCCCCGTGACAAATTCCAAGCGTGAATGTGGGATCTCGATAGAACAACTAATCCCAGAACAACCAAGGGAATCCAGAGGTTAAACCACCTCCACCCTCATCAAATGGTGATCACACCAAAGTCGGTGCTCCGATCACAACCGAATAAAACTTGGAATGCCATTTGGAATCAACCATTATCCTTGAGGAATTTTCTGTCTCCTTGTCTCTCAAGCTTTATGTTGGGATAGGTCCCCTGGGCCAATTTTGGGTTATTTTAACCAATTTTTTAGAAGAATCTTGTAAAGAATGTAAAGTCTCCACGAAATGTGGAATCAAAGTGTGCAGTTAAGTAGGAGTCAAAGGGGCTTTAGCCCCTTGTTTGGGTATTTGATAGGTCGATTTTGAGACTCACCCATAGGTCGTGGGCCATGGTATTGTAAGCAAAAATGATATATATACTTGAGTCATAGCGAGTCTAGAAAAGTAACAAAGATAGAAGATTACTATTTTGGGCAAGTGCTAAGGCAGAAAGCTCTGTTTCCTATACTTAAGCGAAAGGGGAAGGCTCCTACAGCTGTGTGCATGGAGACTTTGGCAAGCCCGTAGCTGAGTGCACGGGCCCCTACTGCTGGGTGCGCAGGGTGGAAGAGTCTGTAAATTGAACATTGAATCTAATAAAGACTGATTTCCAAACAAATATATTGCCTTTGTGTTTTATTATTAATTTTGTTCAAGTTATGCATTATGGTTTATTGATCTGTTTTCTATGAAATAAAGTATAATTGTTGCACGAATCTATTGAATTTTATATATATATATGCATGAACTAAGCAATAATATGTTTTCGGGAAGGTAATGGTTAAATCTGTTGTGATTTCTATTGAATCGGGTAGATTTGTGTGAATGCAAATCTAGGGTTACTATTTAGTGCGTGAAAGTGGACAGTTTGCTTCTTGTAGTCTATAAAGTCTAATAGCTGACCTTCGCTAAGGTCTTGAAGCCATTTTCTTAGAGTCGCAGTATTAAACCAAAGGAAGACATAGATCTACGTGGCCGAGCCAAGATACAAGGGCTTAAGATCACTTATCAAACAGTCTCTAGATGCAGAAACTTGGTTCTGACATCCCGCAATACTGCTTCGGGTGAGACTACAACCTGCACTATGCAGGTTGTTGCCGAAAGGGCCAGCAGTTAGGGTTTTTTTGGTTGGTGCAAACAACTCTAAACCTAGGTCAGGCCCCTTTAAGTCAACAAATGGTCCTAAGGACCGCTTTCTTACAGGATTTCACTAGCAAGTGCAAAAGGAATGCGAGAAAGCATGGCATGATAGGAATATTTAGCTATGAACTTTCAAGATGGATGATTTAGTGTAGCTATATAATAGCAAGTTCACAAAATTTCTAGGGAAAATTCAAAGGCATTGGTTGGGGCCATATGTTGTTAAGGAAATCACAGATGGTGGCGCAGTTTAGCTCGCGAAGTTGAATGGGGAACCATTCCCTGGGAAAGTGAATGGAAGTAGGCTGAAGCTGTATATAGGGGATCCTGCCCCTACACAATGGCTACATGGTAGCAAGATTGTCTTAGTAATCCATGTAGCTGCAAGGGATTGCAGGACTATAAACTATGTTTCCCGAAAAGGAGTAAAACATAGTAGGGAGGTTGCACGATGGAAGAAATGAGTGCAACAAGTGATGTTTCGCTAGATGAGTAGTGCCATGGAGGATGGTATCGAGCAGATGGGTCCAAAAATAGCCATTGGAGTCATTATTCACGATTTGATGGCAAACATATCATTAAGAGGAGCATGTAGGCACCATTTATGGTGAAAATATTTGGATATTTTTCGCCAAAGACGCATTTATGATCAGAAAATGGATGGAACGGTTAGATTTGAATTCAAAACCTCTTATAAATTGGGCATGTTAATCTGCCAAAGAACACTTTGCATTCTGACAGTTGTGTATGATCCCTCTTGTTCCCGCTATATGAGTCGATAGTTCTGGGAGGATTTAGCTTCAAGCCCAATATTTGAAACCTTATCTGCATGGAACCATAAGATTGTCCTTGAAAAAATGTCCATGCCAGCCAGTTCTGAAGCTGTAGTTTCTCAGGCAGAAGACCCTAAAGTTGTATCTATGGAAGCTATGCCTACGGTGTCAAGGTCGCCTAGGCTGAAGCAATCAACTACAAAAGAGAAGCAGAAGAAACCCGTACCGGTGAGACATTTACCAAGGAAGAACCCTGAGGTTCGGCAGAAGAAGAAGAAGGATAAGTAGCCAGAGTAAATTGTGGACTTGAAGAAAGAAGAATTCCATGGAGTGGAGAAGTTAGATGCTGAGGAGGGAGAGCTTATCACACGTCTCCCGAAGTATATCCCTCTATAGAAAGGGAAGACAAAAGCAACCAAAGACCCCAATTCTGGAAAATTTATGGTCTCAACGCCCCTGTTACCAGAACATGTCAAGTTTGAAGCGAGGTCTTAGCGCTCATTCCGGTGCTAAAGATGGAGGATTGAGATCTCATGGAACACAAGAGATTCCCTCATTTGGCTAATCACGAATACATGATGAAGATCTATTACGAGGAAACTGGGGTTACGTGGTTGGAACCCATGAAATGGGTCCGAGGTGTTGAGCAGGCTAGGTTGTTGCACATGCTTTGTGTACCACATTTTCACAAGTCAATTATCAACACTGTGTGTGTGCGCCAGTTGCTCGTGCTAGTGCACGATGGGTGCTTATGGGTTGGCAAACCCATCCCTATCACAAATATGCTTATCCATAGGATTACCAAGCTTCCCTATAAAGGGGTGGACCCTGCCAAGGAGTTTGGAGGGAAAAGTGGAAAAAAGGAGTTGGAAGATAAGATGAAGGTTGAATTTGGTTTAGTCAAGAAGTCACGCGGATATTCTATCAGCTACGCTCAAGACCAGGTGGTGCAGTTTGCCACCCAAATCTTAGCAGGAAATATTATGAGGAAATGTTGCGAAGACGAAGTTCCAGCGCAAGCAGTGTCGTTGGTTGCCCAGTGCACGAAGGGAGTACAATATAATTGAGTGCAGTATTTATGTAAAGAATTCCTCACGAACTATCGTGAAGCATAGGAGGACAGTAATCCCTTTCATTATGATTGGCTCTTGTTTCTCATTATCTTAGTAGCATGGCGATTGCTGGAGGATAGTCAGTTTCTTCCGCAGACCAAAGATTTACTAGAGGTAGAAAAGTTCGCTTCATTGTGGTCAACAAAGGATCCGGAGAGGATAAAAAAATCAAATATTTTCTGGATATTAATGGAAATGGATCTTCACACAGTAATTAGTCAGTGGCCAAGGTTGTCTCCAACCTTGTTTGAGCAGTTGAGGACCTTCACGGAGTTCAAGGCTGATTTCCATAATGTATCAATTAAGGCGAGGAGGGACCCTACACATATATGGCACCAGATGCCATACTTAGTCTAAGAGACAGATGTGTAGGAGATAGTGGGTAGTTGGCCATTAGAGTGGCGCAAACCCATGAACGTTGGTGCAGGTACAAGTAAGGGTGGAGAAAGATCTATTGTGTAGACGACAACTGCGCAAAAACAAAAAGAAGCAGCATAGAAAGCAATGTGAGCATTGGTTGAGCAGAAAAAGAAAGAAAATGTTGCTAAGGCATCTTGTGGAAAAAGAGTGTGATGCGAAAGAGCATGTTGAGACTGAGTGCACTAACACAAAGGAAGTTGAAGCATCGGCTTCCCAGCATACCGAAGAGAAGGAACTATCGAAACAGGGTGGGGATGGAGGTGAGGCGCAGAGCACTCCCTTCACATTGAGGAAGCGTAGTAAGGAAACAACTGCCAAGCCAAGTAAGAAGCACAAATTCAATAAACATTTACACATAGACCTGATGATCCTCACAGAAGGGGATCTAGATGAGATTGGAGACAAGGTAAGAGACAACACAACAGAGTAGTGGCAACAATTTGAACAGTAGTACATGCGAACGCTAGGGAGCATCCAGAAGGATCTGCGTGAGCTATAGATCCAGACCGGCAGGATACAAGTGAGTGTTGGGCAAGCGAGCGGGGTGCAAGTGATCTTGGTGTAAGGGAGTGAGCAAGTTTTGGAGATGGAACAAACTCTGGACCTCATAGTAGTATCCTTATGAGAGGGATCAATTTGCACGAAATCATAGGAGGACAACGCTTTGTTGAGCATAGTCAAGGACATTGGGGTGAACTTAGCCATGTGTCCGCTTCATACTCTCCATGAGCTGCATCAAGGGGTATCGAATGAGCTTAGGATCAAGGAGTAGTGCGCACTTACAGTGATCAATGAATTCAAAGTAAGCAACGAGCAGATGTTCGCGAAGAAGGCTTAGGCTTTGAAAGAAAAGGAAGAGTTGCAAACACGAAGTCAGAGCTCGAAGACAGTGATAACGCAGGCATGCAACTTAGTCCTAGAGTTAAACAATCTCAAGGATGCCACAGCTACAAAAAGAATAAGGAAATTGGATGTTGCGGTCCACGCATCCAAGTATGAGATAGGAAAAATCACATTTGACTTTTAGATGAAGATCTCAGAGCTACATCTGAAATTATAGCTGACCACTCCGCCAGAGGTCTAGATGCAGCGCGGAGCAGCTATCAAGGAAAGAAAGAATAATTTAGATACAACAGTCATAGACTACGTGATGATATTCAATCAATCAATGGAGCTATCAACGACTCTACAAGAGGACCCAAACCTGCAGAAACTTAACACAAATATTCGGGAGACACAGCGAAGGTTTGATGAAGTTAGGATGATTGCGCGCACTTTGACACAAGTCCAATGCCTCGCGTGATTACAGGAAGGCAAGCAGTTGCAATAACACGTCAAAGAGCTACATCGGAAAGAGGCCCTTATCAAAGCTAGAATATAGCCATTGACAAAGGAAGCGTGTCAGCTTACTCTGTCAGTTCAGGAGAAGTTAAAGACACTTCGTCAAACATAGAGAATGATGCGCTTAGCAGTAGAAGGCTTGGTGACAGAAAAGCTCATGGAGGAAGTGCAGTAGGCCGCGGTACAGGATTTGCTAATGTAGCAACATTGTAGGTCAATTTTAGTGACCTCCGAACCAAGATCGAGGTGCCAGCGGAGTGACTCAAGGGCGAGTCACCATATTTGTGTTGGGGGCATGTTGGGATAGTGTTATATACCTAGGGGGGGTAATATGGGGTACAAAGGGAGGTACCCAAGGTAATAATGTAATAATGGGATGGGCCATAGTAATAAATAAGGTGGTTAACCCATATCATGTAAGGGACCACAAGTAGTTAGTAATAATGTAATGGGCCCATGGTATTAGTTCGATGGTATGAGGGAACCATGGTAATGACACATGGTATTGTATGTATGAGGCCTATATAGAGGCTAGAGACTCCACATGGAGAGATGTCAAGGAATAATGTCAAGGATTATTGTATGAACATGCATATGGCTTATGGAGTGTTCTCCTTCCTTAAGGAGTAAATGTATGGTGTTGCCCTACCTTAAGGGTTGATAAATAAAGAATCATTTCTATATATATTCAAATCTTGTTATTCTTGGGTTTATTACTATTTCTCATATAATTTCTGGGTCAGATCTATAACAGATAGGGTCCCCTAGGCCAATTTTTGGTTAGTTTAACCAATTTTTGAGAAGAATTTCGTAAAGAATGTAAAGTCTCCACGAAATGTGGAAGCGGAGCGCGCAACTAAGTAGGAGTCAAAGGGGCTTTAACTCCTTGTTTGGGTAATTGACAGGTCGATTTTGAGACTCACCCATAGGCCGCGAGCCATGGTATTATAAGCAAAAATGTTATATATATTTGAATCATAACAAGTCTAGAAAAGTAACAAAGATACAAGATTATTGTTTTTGACAAGTGCTAAGGCAGGAAAGCTCTATTTCCTATACTTAGGCGAAAGGGGAAGGCTCCTACAGTTGTGTGCACAGAGACCTTGGAAATTCTGTAGTTGAGTGCGCAGGCCCCTGCAGCTGGGTGCGCAGGGTTGAAGAGTCTGTGAATTGAACGTTGAATCTAATAAAGACTAATTTTGGAACAAATATTTTGCCTCTATTTTTTATTATTAATTATGTTCAAGTTATGCATTATGGCTTAATGATCTATTTTCTGTGAAATAAAGTATAATTGTTGTGCGAATCTATTGAATCTTTAATATATATGCATGAACTAAGTAATAATCTATTTTCACAAAGGTAATGGTTAAATCTATTATAATTTCTGTTGAATTAGGTAGATCTGCGTAAAGGAAAATCTAGGGTTACTATTTAGTGCAAGAAAGTGGACAGTCTACTTCTTTTAGGTCTATAAAGTCTAATCGCACACCTTCGCAAAGGTCTAGAAGCCATTTTCTTAGAGTTGCAGTAGCAGATCATAGGAAGACATAGATTTGTGTGAAGGTTAAGTTGAGCTACAAGGGCTTAAGTTCACTTATCACACAGAGTATGGATGCATAAACCTGGTTCTAGCATCCCCCAATACTGCTTCGGGTGAGATTGCAACGTATGCTATGTAGGTTGTTGCTGAAAGGGCCAACAGTTAGGGTTTTTTTGGTTGGTGCGAACAACTCTAAATCTGGGTCAGGCCCCCTTAAGCCAACACTTTACCGCAATCCAAACCTAGATCTCTAGGCCCTAAACTAATACATATCCCTTAGGATTTACTGTGTATCCCACCAAAAGCGGTCAAGGGATTCCTAGGCCTTTGGGAATGAACCTTGAGACCACCTCCACTCCGAATTCTGAAATCCATCCGAGAATTCCAAAGTTCTAAAACTGAAATAAACATTCCAACATACCATGGCACCTGGAAAAAGGCTAGGCTAGGTTGAAAACCACTGTCATAACTCAGCAAGACCATGCCACCGACAACAAGAGAACCATACACCAACATGCAAAGCCATGCATGTCCAAACCAGTTAGGAAATCATACATGCAAAAGGTTACCTGCAAGTATTCATGTTGAAGTTTCTTGATCCTGCTTTCTTTTCCTTGTTTCTTGCTTGCTTTTCCTTCCTTTCCTTGTCTTCCCTTTCCTTTGCTCCAAACTAGAGTCCTCCAAGAAAACTCTAAGTGACCAAGAGTGAGAGAAAGAGAGAGAGAGAGAGGGAATAATGAGAGAGCTCCAAATTTGAACTGACAAAAGTTTGGATTGAAAAAAGCTGTGAATTGGTCCTCATAAGCCTTTTTATGCTTGAGGCCTCTAATATCTTCATTTTCCATTATTTTCCTTGAATTTCCTCCTCACATGCAACCTGTGACCTTTCACCTTACTTTTCTCCAAATTTTCCTTTATTTTCATAAATAAATGTACCAAAATTCCTTGTTTCCTTTTAATGCCTTTACCAATTTTCCTTAGCCGAAACACACATCCAATGATGGCCACTAGGATATATTTGCCCAACATTCAACCTAGAATACATGTCCCTTACCGGTGGTCTTATTTTTCCTTTATTAACTTTTATTACATGAAATTTTCACCAGGGCTATTACAGAACCCTCCCCCTTGGGGAACACCATCCTTGGTGTTAAGCCACACCAAGACCTCAGCAACACTGCTGAAAAGCAAACATACTACCCATGGAGCTTTATAATTAGCTCCTTGCAGTATTTAAAATGAAGAACCTGCTCAAAAGCAAAACATCATGACAACATGACAAGATAATAACCATACCACTTACTAGAGCTTTATAACTTAGCTCATGGATGCATTTACATCCATGTACATATACATATACAAATACAAAAACATCAGCAAAACATATGCCACACATAAGCCAACATCAAACCAAAACTGCTTTGCCTCAACCGGAAAATAATGAAGGATATAGGACCCACATCTGATCCCCCATCTCCCATGTATCTTCTTTTGGCCCAAAGTTCTTCCACTGCACTTTAACTTTCTCTATGGCTCTGTTCCTGAGCATCAGATGTTTCTGCTACAATATGCACTGAGGATCCAGCTGGAACTCTCTTTCTTGCTCTTCCTGCAATACAAACCAATCAATAACATGATCAACATCCTTTGTATACTTCTTAAGAAATGAAATATGGAAAACATCATGGACTTTCACTGTTGGAGGCAATGCAAGTCGATATGCCACTGGTCCAATCCTCTCAAGGATCTCAAAAGGCCTGCAATACTGTGGTACCAACTTACCACATGAACCAATCCTCAAAGAGATTTTCTTGGGCTTGATGCGCAAATACACATTCTCCCTAACTTGAAACTCTTTGAACACCCTATGTTGATCTGCATAACTCTTGTGTCTATCCTGATTTTCCTTCAGATTCTTCTTTATAACCTGCATTTCCAGCTCCATGTCCGTCAATATGTCCGGTCTAAGAAGTACCATGTTCACTGGATCACTCTAGCAGATGGGAGTGTTACAACTTCATCCATACAATGCCTCTAAAGGACTCATCCTCAATGACTCCTTATAACCATTATTGTATTCAAACTCCCCCAATGGAAGATACTCCTCCCATTTCCTCTGCTAGTGCATCACGCACATCCTCAACATATCCTCTAAGATCATGTTGACCCTCTCTATCTGACCATCTGTATGTGGATGATAAGTTGTACTGAAGACCAACTCTATACCCAAGCCTGCCAATAGCTCCTTCTAAAACTTGGAAGTGAACTTTGCATCCCTGTCTGACACAACCTTCTTTGGAACACCATGTTGTCTCACTATCTCTCTAATGAACACCTATGCTACCTCACTGGCTGAATATATAGTCTGCATCGGAATGAAGTCAGCTACCTTGCTCAACCTTTCAACCACGAACATAATAGAATCATGTTGCCTCACTGTCCTCAGAAGACTTGTCATGAAATACATGGAAATGACCTCCCATTTCCATTTTGAAATCGCAATAGGCTATAGTAGACCACTTGGATGCTTGCATTCCGCCTTTACCTACTGACAATCTAAACATATAGCCACAAACTCAACCACTTCCTTCTTCATATTTGGCCAATAGTAAAACTTCTTCACCGTTGTTAATGTCTTATGATATCCTAGATGACCCAAATACGGTTTCACATGAAATTCCTTCAAGATAAGCTTCTTGAGCTCATTTTTTGCTTGAGGGGGCCTGACCCATGTTCAGAGTTAATTAGCCAAACAAATCCCTATACTATTGGCCCTTTTGGCATCAGCCCATGGTGCGTGGGCTAAAGTCTCACCCGAAGCAGTATGGGGAGATGTTGGAACCAAGTTTCCACACCCTGGAGATGTCCGGGGGGTCGATTTAGTCCAACTATGCCTACCTTTGTGCAGGTTACTTTGCACATTGTCCTGACTTGCGAGACCTTTGTGATCTATTAGGATCGCCTTTCGTGCATGCCTAACCAAGGGCTGAGATGCTTTCGCACTGCTAGGGCAGCGATCTGCGTTATTTCCCTAATTTCTACCATGTATCTTACTTATCTTCTTACAATGGTTAGTTAACTTCGCGTAAACAAATACCTTATCTCACATTTACTTAATCAACAAAATCAGATATGTTCGTGCACCATATAGACAACAGAAATGCAATTTATACCCAATATATTTGATACATAAAATTGGAAATAAATACACAGAATTGATGTAAAACTTCTCTTTATTAATGCTTCAAAAGTTACAAACTCGACTCACCCTGCACACTCAGCTGCAAGGGTCCGCACACTCAACTGCAGACTACTATGCCTCTGCGCACTCAGCTGCAGAGCCTTCTCCTACTCTAGACCCAAAGACTTGACTCTACGCTTAGATCTTCAACTATCCTTCTATTCCATGGTTACTCTAATTCTATTATCTTATCTCTCAACTACTTAGAGCCTCACTCTATTTATACAATCCCATGGTCCACAGACCATGGATAGATCTCTAAAGCCGACATTACATTACAAAATTGAGGGCAGACAAACCTATGACTCATTTACAACTTCACGCTTCGTGCCCACAAAATGTTGAGTCTTTACATCATATTTACAACTTTTAACCAAAAACTGGGCTTTACGCCCCAAAACTTCGCTTGGGGGATCCCACTCCCAACAAGCCCCAAACAAAAATATCATGACTCACCCTTAAGTCATTTTATTGGTGCAGAGATCTTCATGTGGAGACCTACCAACTCTTCCTAGACTGCTGCAAGATCAGCAACGCACTGAGCAACTGCCTGTTGCACTTCCTGGATGCGTTGTTCAGAGACTACTGTAGCTGAACTACTGCCCTGCAATTGTTCCTATGTTCCCTGCATCTGTGCGAGCTTGGCTTCAATTGAGGCCATAATGAAGAATGCCTCATTGATCCATGGTTGTACATGCGCCTTCAAGACAACTTCCTTATGTCGTGCAACATGCACCTGCTCCTTGAGTACTTTTGCCTGTTGCATCCACGAGCCTCTCTGTAAGGGCCACCGTCTGCACGGTCCCTTCTATTTCATGGTATTGTTGCTGCAACTCACGTGCCTCTGTTTCTAAGCATTGTATGTATCTCTGGGCGCGCAATAGCTCAATTATCAAATTTCCAAGTGTTGTTTGTGGGGCATCCATTTTCACTTTATAGCGCCTTTTGAATTTGAATTTGACTGTTCCCCCCACTTTCAGTCCATTAATGCTCCCTTAGTGGCAGATTTTCCCAAATCCAACCCATAAAGTTCACCTTAAATTCCTGTCGCCCACTCCATTTGGTCTCAAACCAAGCATCACATCGTGAATAGTGACTATAATGGTCACTTACCACCCAACCTGCGCAGCAGCGCAACAACCCTTTGCGCTGTCGCAGACCCTGTGACACCTCACTACTGCATGCAATCCTGTCATCGTGCAGCTCTTGGGCAGAGTAGTTTATAGTCATGCGCCTCCTTTTAGCTACATGGAGTGCTAAGACTATGCTTCCTGTGGTTAGTCAGGTGGCCGAGCAACCTATATACGGCTTCATCCGACTACCGTTTACTTTTCCTGTGAAGATTTTGCCACTTAACTTCACAACCTGCATTGCGCCACCATCTGTGATTTCCTTAATAACATATGGTCCTATCCCATGCAGCAAACTAAGAAACTCTCAGCGGTGGTCCCCAAGTTTGTTAATGTAATCGAGCTCATCCTGCTCTATTACTATGTTCTTTCTATCAAGAAAGTCCTTCTTTATTCCTTCCTAAAGCTTCTTGACTTCCGCTTCCACCATGGCGCTTTTCTCCCTCAATCAAACTCTTTCATTCATGAGTTCTTGGAGCCTAAGATCTCCCTGCTAGATCTCTTCATCAAGTCCCAACCATTCGTCTTCGAGCTCTTCCAATGGTGTGAGCCTTTCTTTCAGGGCTCCGCGGTCCATTACCCCTGCGAGCACCACTATGTGCGGACTAGACATGATAGACTCCATAGGTATTACAACTTCTACTCTATCGACCAACTAAAAAGGCGTTTGTATGGGTACACGCAGGTCCTAACCACTTCGCTGTGTGTTGCATACCTTGTTCAGCGCGTTGCACACCTTGTCAAATGCTTCCGCATGGATAACCTTTTGCGCAATTGTTCATCCCACATATTGTTTGTCCAACCTTAAGAGCCAGCTGCACATCTGTCCCCCCCAACGCACGCTTATTGACCATACCTCTCAGTGTGGAGTTCATGCGCATCTGCATAGGTTGTTTTCCATATGATTGTATCCACCTGGCAAGATGTGCGTGCGGCTTATCCTTCCTATTTTATTTATCTATCAATCACACCCTAGGCTTCCCAAACTGTGTGCACATCATCCTTCTACATTTTCGCCAGTCATCAAATTCCCCTTTGTGCATACCCCACCACCTCACGGGCATATCGCACAGTACCCAATTCAAAGCCTGGAAGCATTGCTTTTCCGGCACCTCCCTTTCAAATTTATTCAAGAAGGTATCTACCTCACTTAGGCCATCATAAATAGGTAGGTCCCTTAGTTCTGTCGATACAAAACGCAACGACCTTGTCATCATATTACAATTCAGTGTAGTCAACTCATGTAACTGGTTCTGCCATCACTCTGTTTCCTCATCCGAATCCGAAGCGCAGGAACTCTCGCGCTCCCATGCAAACTATCCATCCGGAGTGGGATTTACCCAGTCCTAGTTTCATGATGTTATCTTATAGATGCATTCCAAATAATCATCGCTTTCATAGTCATGTACCGGCTCTCTATAGCGTGATCCTTCAGTGGGGTCCAGAAGTATAACTACACATAGTGACTTCTTTTCAAAAATCATCTTGCGCTTCTTCAGATTAATCACTCCATTCATGTCAGTGGCCCAATCAATTCCTAAGAGAGCGGGGTAGGGATTGTTGTCATCAACAATCTTTATCACTTCAAATTATGCTAGCACGATTGCTCCCTCAATATCCATAGTAATTCCCTGCAATCACCCCATGGGTATTATCTTCTGTTGGTTCACCATTTGTAGCTTAATAGGAGACCACTGCAGCGTAGGCCTCCCCATGCACTCCCATGTTTGCTTCGGTAGAACATTCGTGTCTGATCCTAAATACATAATTACTTGGTCCATCTCATATTCTCCAATCTGCGTAGTTAACCTCATTTATCTTCCTAACGCAGTCCCAACGCATTCGTTAATGAGTTCCTGTATTCCTTTTACAGCCTTAGTATCACGCAGTAACTTCATACATGTTTCCAAGAACACCGTAAGCATAGATGGGTCCATCTTTTGCTCTGGTCTATCTTTGCTTCCTAAAGTGGAGGCATCAATGAAGCTCTTCTTAGCTTCCATGAAGGTTTCCCGAGCACGCTCCAAATCAAACTCTGCTTCTTTCATCGAAGCTTCGCGAACCCAAGTACTATCTTCGGGTTGTTTGCCTTTGTCATCTCCCGTTTTGATTCCACTTCGGAGCATAATGTTCACATTTGGATCTTCCTTGCATGGCTCAGACCTCATCATCTATAGGTTCTGAATCGGGGGAGGTAGTAGCGCTCCTTTGTCACGTATCCTAGCTATCGGCGTAGGACAATCTTCTGTCTCATGATCAAACAAGGTGCAATATAAAAACGACAACTGTGTCGGATTCATACAATCGTGGGCATAATGTCCTGGCCCTCCGTAATTGTAGCATAGCAACTGATTGTAACCTCTTCCAGGTCCTCCTCTGCCTTGGCCTTGTCTGTGCCCTTGAAATCCTATTCACACCACTCCTGCATTCTGGTCTAGGGGCCGTGATTCGGCTTGAACTCTATAGGTGGGATTTCTTCCCATCATCAACTCATAACTCCTACAAGTGTGCTCATTGTGTCCCACCAACCTACAAAAATTACAAAATAATTGTTGCAAATTTTGTGTATACTTTTGTAACAAATGATAGGTTTCTGTAGCATGTTTTCCACCTATTTGACAAATCCTGCACCACAAAGTAGGTGTCGCGCTAGGTCCATCTTATGTTTCTAGCCTTAACGGCATCGGTCCTCCTCCCATGAGGTAATTTGCGAACACTTGTCCTTATCGTGACCCTGACCCTTTCATTTTACGCACCACACCTCTTCACGTACTTCTAGTCGAGATATCCTGTCTTATTTCAGACTCTACATCTCAAGGCATAAGTGTTTCAACTGCACGTGGATCTGCTGAACTCCCAAGTTAGGATCCTGCATTGGGGTCTCATGAAGCCTCACTGGGGTCTCATGAAGCCTCATTGTGATCTCTAAGGCCTCTGCCTGATTCGTTAACTTCTGTTGCGATAGCGCGCTCCTTAAATGTGGTGTTAGCGATGCTACAAACCATTTGCAATGTTGTCCATCCATCATATTCATATTAGCTTCGTGAATCATACACTTCAACCTTTGATCCAACTCCCAAGGAGTCTCACCTAGTAGCATCTTGATTTCTTTGAACCCAATGATCAACTTTGCTTTAGACTTCGGCCTGTTAAATTCTTTGTTTAGCGCTGCTTAGATATCCACGATTCCCACATTTGGATTATCATTGGAGTGCTTAATATACCAAGTCAACACGCGGTCCTACAAGGCACTAATGAGTGTCGCTTTCTTTATGTTGTCATTTGTAACTCCCTGTGCTTCCCATATGGCTCTTACCACGAACCAAAATTGGTCTAGATCCTCATTTCCCAATCCCTTGAACACAGACAACTTTATCGTGCTTTCCATATTGACTCGCAGCGGTGGTGGAGGTCGTACGGGTGAAGATGGAGGTGAAGGCGGTGAAGGCGGTGAAGATGCTGGTGGTGTGGGTGGGGGTGGTATTTGCAGAATTCTTTGCCTTATCAGATGGATCGCACTTCGCAGTGAGACCATCGCCAGTTTGTCCTCATCCCCTCACAAAGGTGAAATCAAGCGGCTAGTTTTTGGTCCCTTATTTACTTCGTTCCTATAAGATTTTCCACTTCACGTAGCCCCGAACATCAAGGTGATTGCATAACCCTCTTTTCACACAATAACATTTTAATCCAAGCATTTAGATACTTTACATACTTACCTCGCGGTCCCTTGAGAAAGCGTCGCTCTACCTCGCTATAGCTAAATGAGGTGTCAACCACTAACTCAATAATGAATCCTCCTATAATTTGATCGAGCCAGTGATCAACGATGTGCCCGATCTTATCCTCCGATGCTTCCAACCTTCACACTGACTCTGGGGTCCACACAATAGGATTGTCGAGTTTCCACCTTCCTTGGCTATCTACTAGCTTTGTGATCCACTCATATAGCTCAGTAGGAAAGGCACGAAGAAGATTTCATGGATATCTGTGTACAGGTAGCAGTCTAACCACTCTTATTTTGTTAGTCGCGGGTTCTTGTTCTCCTGCGCCGCGAACTCGTAAATCCTCCTGTCCAAACAACCTTCAATTTCTTTCTTAGTTGGATTCCAATGATACGACATCAGACATCTCTATGTAGATTCTGCTCCCAGCAACGAAACCATTTATTGGCTTGAGGGGGCTTGACTCAGGTTATGAGTTAATTAGCCAAACAAATCCCTACACTACTGGCCCTTTTGGCATCAGCCCACAGTGCGTGGACTGAAGTCTCACCCGAAGCAGTATGGGGGGATGCTAGAACCAAGTTTTCGCACCCTGGAGATGTCTGAGGGGTCGATTTAGTCCAACTGTGCCTACCTTTGTGCAGGTCACTTTGCGCACTATCCTAACCTGCGAGACCTTCACGATTTGTTAGGATCACCTTTCGCACAGCGCTAACCAAGGGCTGAGATGCTTTCACGCTGCTAGGGCAGCGATGTGTGTTATTTCCCCACGTTATACCGCATATCTTACTTATCTTCTTACAATGGTTAGTTAACTTCGCGTAAACAGATACTTATCTCACATTTACTTAGTCAACATAATCAGATATGTTCGCGCACCATATAGACAACAAAAATGCAATTTATACCCAATATATTCGATACAAAAAAATGGAAATAAATACACAAAATTGATGTAAAACTTATCTTTATTAATGCTTCAACAGTTACAGACACGACTCACCCTGCACACTCAGCTGCAAGGGTCCACGCACTCATCTACAGACTACTAGGCCTCTGCACACTCAGCTGCAGAGCCTTCTCCTACTCTACGACCCAAATACTCGACTCTACGCTTAGATCTTCCACTATCCTTCTATTCCATGGTTACTAATTCTATTATCTTATCTCTCAACTACTTAGAGCCTCGCTCTATTTATACAATCCCATGGTCACGAACCATGGGTAGATCTCTAAAGCTGACATTACATTACAAAATTGAGGGAAAACAACCCTATGACTCATTTACAATTTCGCGCTTCGCGCCCACAAAATGCGGAGTCTTTACATTAGACTTACAACTTTTAACCAAAAACTGGGCTTTACGCCCCAAAACTTCCCTTGGGGGATCCCGCTCCCAACAGGCCCCGAACACAAACATCGTGACTCGCCCTCGAGTCATTTTGTTGGTGCAGAGATCTTCACGTCGAGACCTCCCAACTCTACCTGGACTGCTGCAAGATCGGCAGCGCACTGAGCAGCTTCCCGCTGCACTTCCTGGACACGTTGTTCAGAGACTGTTGTAGCTGAATTGCTGCCCTGCAATTGTTCCTATGCTCCCTGCATTTGCGCGAGCTTGGCTTCGATTGAGGTTGTAATGATGAACGCCTCATCGATCCATGGTTGTACGCACGCCTTCAAGACAACTTCCTTATGTCGCACAACATATACCTGCTCCTTGAGCGCTTTTGCCTGCTGCTTCCGTGGGAGCCTCTCTGTAAGGGCCACCGTCTGCGTGGTCCCTTTTATTTCATCGTACTGTTGTTACAGCTCGTGCGCCTATGTTTCTAAGTGTTGTATGTATCTTTGGGCGTGCAATAACTCAATTCCCAAATTGCCAAGTGTTGTTTGTGGGGCAGCCCTTTGCACTTTATAGTGCCTTTTGAATTTGAATTCGACCTTTCCCCCCACTTTCAGTCCATTAATGCTCCCTTGGCGACAAATTTTCCCAAATCTAACCCATAAAGTTCGCCTTAAATGTCTGACGCCCACTCCATTTGGTCTCAAACCAAGCATCACATCGTGAATAGTGACTATTAAAGTCACTTTCCAGCCAACCTGCATGACAGTGCAACCACCCTTGCGCTGTCGCAGAACCTGTGACTCCTCGCTACTGAGTGTAGTCCTATCATCGCACAGCACTCAGGTAGAGTAGTTTATAGTCCCGCACCTCCTTTCAGCTACCTGGAACGCTAAGACTATGCTTCGTGCGGTAAGTCAGGTGGCCAGGCCACCTGTATATGGCTTCATCCAACTACTGTTTACTTTTCCTGGGAAGAGTTTGCCACTTAACATCACCAACTGCACCGCGCCACCATCTGCAATTTTCTTAATAACATATGGTCCCATCCCATGTAGCAAACTGAGAAACTCTCGGTGGTGGTCCCAAGTTTTGCTAATGTAATCAAGCTCATCCTGCTCTATTACTATGGTCTTTCTATCAAGAAAGTCCTTCTTTATTCCTTCCTCAAGCTTCTTGACTTCCACTTCCGCCATGGCACTTTTCTCCCTCAACCGAACCCTTTCATTCATGAGTTCTTGAAGCCTAAGATCACCCTGTTGGATCTCTTCATCGAGTCCCAACTATTCATCTTTGAGCTCTTTGGTGGGCCCCAGTATTGCAGCAATAATGTTGCAACTCTTGGGACTCCTTTCTTTAATTTTATCAACCCGGTAGTTCGTAACAAACTTGGAAGCGATGGTGCTATATGCACAAGTACTAGCTCTTGCCACAACTGTCACTTGGTCAGCTAGCACAAGTCCACTAGGGGCTTAAGCCAACTTCTATGAGCTCTGAGAAGAAG